>MPNW01000250.1:134356-149356 GCA_011800805.1 Hirudo medicinalis | reverse complement strand
CGAGCGTTCCTGAGAGTAAAAATAAACTTCCCTTTAGGCCTCTTGAAGGTCACTTCAACATTCACTTTCCAACATTATTCGCGCGACACAAGGACATTTATGAATTTTCGAGGCTCAACGATTCGAGGTGTCTTTCTTCTTGCCTCGCGGGCAATCACAGCTTGGAGTTCCTGTGACTCGATATCCATCGACTTCTAGAAGATGTTCTCACTTGGAACTGTGCATCTGTTCTTACTGTGTTGGGAACAGTCCTCACGCAGGAATTACATTCTTCTCTGCGGCACTCTCTCGAGCATTCGTTTTGGAGCAAGCAGCCTTTAACAGCTTCTGTGACCACCTCCAAGACCTGATTGTTTCGCCATGTTTATCTTGGAATGTGCGTGGAAGTGCAAGTGCGCGTAGGAACAACCGGAAAGCACGTGCCGGAGAGTTTGATCTTCGCCACTGAGCTCGCATCTTTTTCGTTTACTAAACCCCATCGCTGCAAGTTGTCTTTAGAGGGGATCTGGTCGTAGATGGCTCTTATCACAAAGGCTAGTCGAAGCGGGGGCATGCTCCAAATTTCCTTCCATATTATGGCTGGCTGGAGGGTTTCATCCCAAGTAATCCACCCTCCATGTTGTTGCATAGTCTTTGTGACTCTCTTTCTCCACCCCCTTTCTTCTCTCCTGGATTAAGCGCAGATTTGACTGCTGGGTTGCCTGAGACCATCTCACCATATGACCTCATCCGACACCGTGACGATCGACCTGGATATGACCCCTCATCTCCTCAAAGGACAATGTTTTTGTGTCTTGTCTATCTCATTCTGGGCATTGAACTTTCTGCCAGATCTGAGCAGTGGCTTGACTTCGCGTACTCTGGGATCTGCCGAAGTATTTAACATCCACTGTGTCCTTATCTTGCTGATCTTGAATTCGTCAACGAAAGACCTTGACAGCAGCCAAAGCTTGGAATTCCTGCTGTACACATTATTATTTACTCTTTGATGGATTCTTACTGCTTGGGGAGGATGATTTCATGCTGCTTCGATTAATGAGAGATTATTAATAAGAATTAATTCGTCGAGAATATTTGTGTTGAATTATTGAGTGAAGCACTTGGACGTTGATTTTGATTTTATGAAGCCATGAATTAATTTGCCAGTGAAAATCCAACGAATGAATACTAACAACCCTTAACATGAACACGATTTTTAATTAGAATAATTTGAGTTAATAATAATTAGTTGTTTATGAAAATAATGCTTAAATATGACAAGAGAAAAGCGACAACTATCCGAAATCCCTCGTGTCTCGTGGTGACGTACCCTGGTACAAAGTGGCAAAGAATTGTATGTTCCACAGTTCTACTTCCTGGTGAATCAGTGCATGCATGCACCGGGGAAGAAGAATTGAATTGAGACTTCCATCGAATTAAGATTGCCGCATTTTGTTTTCCATTTCGAGATTCGAAAATTGTTTTGGAGAACGTGAGTGAAACTGATGTTGCGAAAGTGCCGAATGAAATGAACGATTTGCTAATGAGTCGAACTCATGAGGATGACGGATGGCCTGGAGGGGGGGACACGAGGTTGGCTGGCGGTGGAGAGTACCGCTGTTGGATGATAAGAAGGGTGGATGAATTGGCGGATTACTGGATGGAGATTTTCATCCATAAACACGCAGTTGTACGCAAATGCAAGACTCTCGCTAATAGGTTTCGCCCCGGGCGCTGCCTCTCGGATTACGCGCACATCCGTCAAGCGGGTCTCGTTAGCAGTTTTAACATGCATTTATTCATATCTCCCATGTATTATAATCAGACATCCCGAGAATGTCCTCCTCGGTGCTTTTCAAAGGAAATTTTCCACCATTTTTCCGTCTGAAACTTGGGAAAGTTTGTTTCCATTTCCTACAGAAGTTTAATGAGTTTCATTCACGACTTTAAATGATTCATTCAACCACTTTCAATTGAGAAATGTTTCATGTTTCAACATCGGAGTCAAAGTAAGCGTCAAAAAATGAATGACAATTTTTCAGTCGAATATCTGCAGTTATGCACCGTAGGATCGTACATCAAGAAACGGAGATTCCGGGAGCCAAGTTGATCTGCGCTAGGATGCGCTTGGATCTTAATGGCGCCATATCTACCGGTAAGCAGACTGGATAAAAATGTTCAGGATCGATGGAAATGTTGCGCTCGTAAAGGTTGCTGGTTCTTAGCGCTGCAGGTGCAAGCGTCAGTTTTTTTGTCAGCTCCACGTCATCGACCGAGCTCGTCTTGCAATAAGAAAGGGCGCTAGAAGGAGGTGCAAGTTAAATGACGCTCATAAACCGAACGTATAATCGACGATGACAAATTTCGAAATCGATGCAGTGCTTCTGGTTTCTGGATTTGCCGGTCTAAATTTTACGCTACTCGTGCGAATTTCATGGTCGATATTGAGACTTACTGCAACTGCTCCTGCATCCAATAAGTTGATTCGATGTTGACGCCTGCGTCCAGCAAAATAAAGAGCGCATGATCCTCGAAAAAGTGCTAATGAAAATGCCCGAGAACGAATAAGATTTTTACTCCGCTTGGGCGCCTTCATAAATAATTTAACCGACGAGGTTCTCCATGGCTGATCGGAGAGGGCTGTTGGTGATTCACTGGGTGATGTTGAGGGTACTCTGGTTTGTGGTTGCTAGTTGTTGGTGAGATGTGGTTGTTGGTCGGTGGTGACTGGGTATCCATCATTCGTCCTTATGCCTCTGACAACGATCACTGGTGTAAGTGCGGGTAAGTTCAAGCGGAAGCCAGTCTGAACGGCTTCTGAATGGTCTCATTGTAAATGCAAATGACGAATGGACTTAGTCGATGGAGTTTATGTCGATTGTTGGATGCTTTGAGGTGATTAATGCTTCCTCGCTTAGTTCATTTTGTTTCTTCAATTTTCCACACAAGCAAAAAAAAAGAAAGAAAACTTTTCCGAACATTGGAAATGAATTCTTCGCTTGAATCGGTTGCAGTGATTTAGATAAATATCTCCTTTTCTCCGTTGACAACTAATTGAATCAGTCTTGTAATTCCATTACATCGACGTTCACTCAACAACTTTCTGAAACAAGGGAAACGTCATTTTCAGGAAAGCAGTTTCTGCCAGAGGACCTCAGAAAGGGATTTGGACGACTCGACAAACTCCAACTGGAAATGCTTACAATGAGTTCTCTTCCAGGACAATGACTTTTTCCAGTGTGAAACTCACAAATCGAGGTTCACAGTGAATCAGTTTCGCATTTTCATGACGAACGAGAGTTCGTCTGTTTGTTGTTGTTCCAGAGGAACATTCGCAAATAATTTAACTGAACAAATAGATTTCTGTCTTCAAAACAAAACAAAGAGTTGTTGTTGTTGTTGTGCCTTGTTCTTCCTCGTCTGCTCTCTCGACACTTCTGCAAATATCGGAAACTATTGTCTTAAAATGATTTAAAACATTTTAAAATAATTATTAATGAATAATTACTTGACTTAATGCGTTTAGTGTTATGTAAACATACAATAAAAAGCACTCAATGTGTAAATAATAGAAATGCCGCTCGCAAGAGTTTCAATTCATTTAATGCCTTTTGTAATATTTATATGATAATTACTGCTTATTTATTGGTTAATATGTAAGGATATGTGGTGTTGGTAAATATGTATTAGGCTTGACATTTATGTTTTTGCTGATGACAAACCTTTTTGCATCTGAAGGTGATTTAAACAGACCATTTGATGACACAAATGACGAAGTGTTTTACATATTTGAATGGTTTTTGTGCAAAAAAAAACTTTCTCTCAAAAAACGAATTACATTCTATTCCATCATAAAAACTCTAAAATTCAATTTGATCTCAGTTTTAATATTTCCATTCATAACTCCCCCACTCGTGTTTCCTCTTAAACTTTTAGGTGTGTTTATGTTCTCAGACGAAAACTTCTCTTGGTTAAACCACATCCAAAGCATAACATCTAAAGTTTCTAAAATATTGAAGTGATACCTCGACTCTACCACTAGGTTGACAGCAGAATTCGTCTTATGTTTTACTTTGCCCCGGTGTTTCCTTACCTCTCTTATTGCAATATTGTTTGGACATCCAACTTCACATCTCGTCTCAACTCTCTGCACATTTTTGTAAACATTTAATTCGAGCTATGTGTCACTTGTCTCCTACCACCTCTTGCAAACATAAGTTTGAAGAGTTTAAACTGCTAATCATTCATCAATCAAACTTCTTCCAGATTCATGTTCGTGTCCGAATATGTTAACCAATTGTTACCACCACAATTCAGTGGATGTTTTGTGAGAACACCGGACATTCAAAAGTATAATCTAAGATCACCTCACCACTTTAGATCAGACTTCACATACACAAGGCTGAAAACAATCTCTATAAAATGTACTTGCCCAAGTACATTTACATTTGTTTTAACCCATATTACAGGTCATCCACTAGCGGAAATACATGCCTTCGGATGGTCCTTTTGGACGATTGATTATTCTGAATTTATTTCGTGACATTTACGTCCAATAAAAAAAGATGATTGATTGATTGAAGTGTATGATTGTCTTGCAAATGTGAATACAAATGTGGATACAAATGAATATACAAATATGAATCTCTGAATTTATATGGACATTCATTCCAAAATACAAAAATCATTAACTGACGATTGTTGTTGTTTCTTCGCCTTCCCCTTGAGATGTAAAATTCGTGATCAAAATCTGCATGACCAGGAGGTCCGGGCAGGCTCCTCTCTCCTCCCTGCAATCCCACGGGACCTCGGTCACCTGGGGAAAATTGAAGCAATATTTACGACCTTATTAATCCTTTATAAATTATTTTGATAATTATTTTAAATTTTATTCTAAATCCTTTTAGAAGGCTTCTTTAAAGTTTTAAATTTAAGGTAGTTTATTTAAGGTAGATTATTAGATAATCGCATTCTTAGGCTGCAATGAAAGGTCACTTAAAATTATTGAAAACCATGCAAAGCTTCCCAGGGCCTGAGGCTAATCCAAGCGTTGTTGGATGATAGAGAACCCATTCATATTTTATTCTACTCAATAAATCCCTTTCAAAGCTGATCTTTTGAACCTTACATCGGCGGTCAGTTCCTCGGGGTGATGTTAAAATGCCCCATTAATTTCAGACAAGATTCCTCCCCGCCTTTTGGAGTCGAGTTGTTTTTTCTTCTGAGTTTATGTGCGACTTTAATTTGACAAACGTTTGTTGAAAATTTATATCTGGAATGTTTTGAACCCCATGAGAACCTGGTTTTCCAGGGCGGCCAATTCCAGGGGGTCCTAGTGGGCCCCTATGATCTTAGACCTCTAGTTTTTCTGAAAGAAAACATTTTTCGCAGGATCTAAGCTGCAAATTTCTTTGAATTGGCTAATTAAAAATGTAGTTCAATACATTTGAATATGTGGATGGTTTATTGCGATTATTACTGGTAAATTCATTACTTTAAATATAATAATTGATTAAAATAATATTAGTTCAATAAGATATTTTATTATCTGGTTTTAATTACCTTCTTCTACGTCACGTGTAATGCATAAAAAAACAATGAAGAACGATGCCCTGATAAGAAGCAATTAGGACCACTGCACGGATTTATGGGTCATGACGAAGGGGAAAGAAGACCAGATTCGTTCGTCAAATCCTACGCAATCGTCGTTGAAATGCCGACAAAGTTTCTATAAAATTTCACGCGAAACGCGTCTCAAAGGAGAGGTCATGTCCTCACTCGTTATAAAGTGTTCCATTGAAGTGCAAATAGAAATAAATGGGGCGTTTCTTTAACAAGAAAAAAAAATGTACAAAAGGAAAGTGTCGACTTAATAATTGTTTGCTTCGTTATTCGATTAAATTTAATATTAAATCATCTTAAATCTTCATTTCAACTTATTTTAAATAATGTCTTTTATTTCAAATCTTTTATCTTCAATTTCATTCTAAAAAAATAAAGCTGCTTAAAGCGGTTGTTCTGTTAAAACTATTTGTTCCTTTAAATAACTCACGGATATCCCCGGTGATCCAGGCATTCCTGGAGCACCTCTGGGACCTTCATCTCCATTTAATCCAGGTGACCCCTGGTTGTCCAGGTGACCTCGCTGTACCTGGTATACCTGGTGGACCCATTGGTCCTGGAGTTCCTCTAGAGCCTGACTGGCAAAATAAATGTATAATCCATTAGTATTAATATTATTATGATATTACCTTTACTGTTGTGTTACTATTATTAGTACTCTGAAGTTTAAAACCTTTACGGTTTAAAACTGAAAAAGTAATTTTGAATGAGAAAAAAGCCTTGTAATGAGTTAATAAAAAAAATTATTCAGAACGAATGAATGATTGAAAAAATGATTGAATGATCGATTGAATGAACGAACGAAAGAATGATTACTTGACCCGGAGGTCCTGGTGAACCCGGGATAGCAGCTGGTCCCTAAATAAGAAAAACGTAAGAACTTTTTAACACAATTTTCCAATTACTTATCCACAAAGTACTCCAGCTCTTAGATTGAAAAGTACTTATCGGGGGTTCTGGTGGGCCTGTTGGGCCAGGGAACCCCGGTACATCCCCAGGATCTTTGTGCATTTGCAGGCCACAGACTTAGACAATGATGAATTGTTGTCAAATAAGGCCTTGAAAAATCAATATAACTATTATATTATAGTAATAATATAAATATTAAGTATTTCTAATAATTGACAGAACGGATTGGAGTTTCAAAATTGTCAAAAATAAAATTATTACAATATATTGAATTAAGACTTAATTTTATAAAAATTGTCAAAAATGTTGTGAAATTTTATGCTTTTAAATAAAACAATGCTTTAAAAAAGGTTAAGAAAGAAAATTTTTAAAGTTTGAATAATTAATGAAGGAATGAATGAATGGACGAATGAAATTTTTTGAAATGTCGATTAAAAATATAACGTTGAGTGAATGGGTGAATGCAAGAATGCATGAATGGATGAATGGATGGATGGAAGGGTGGATGAGTTAAGTTTTATTTATTTTCATTTATTAATTTCCTGAGGTCATCTCACATATGAAATTCATGAACTAAAGTTCAAGTATGTACAAAAAAATTCCGATGACACCCAAAGGCCGTTGTGGTTGTATATGTAGAATTAGATCAGCGAATAAATATTATAAATAAATAAATTGTTATTAACGTCCGTTGCATAGCTGGATGATTTGGATGTGTTCCCGCAACGGGATTCGAATCAATGTTATGCGTTAAGTGTGGTTTTTATAGACGTTTGAATATTGAGGCTGAGGTGGATGAGTTAATTTCAATCAGTATATTATGATAAATCCGAGGGGCATTTTATGGAAAAGTTTCAAAGTTGTACGTGGGGGATCTGTACGAAAGTTGTTGAAAGTAATTTGTAAGAATGTAAGTCATATCATAATATCCACGTTTAGAGTAGCCATCAAAAACGCAGGCAACATATTACGAGAACATTTATATGAAAACAAGCATATTTAAAATAGACTATTATTAATAATAATATTTGAAATAATAGAATGAATCGCACGATATATAAACCTAAATTTAATTATTTAGTATTAAATTATTAATTAAAATAATAATTTAGTTTGTTACATATTAAGAATTTTGTTAAAAATAAACAAGAGTCGTGATGAAGATAAAGGATGAAAATGGAAAAGATTACGTAATAAGCTTCTTTGAATAGTATGAAGTAATTTTAAGCGAGACTGGTAATTGGACGCCCAAGCAATATTGCAATAGGATAAGTAAGCATGGATTAGAGACAAAAACAGAGGAACATGCTTAATTCATCGTTGAATATGCCGATATTTGCCATGTCTCGGTTACACCCACAATTTAGCATTGGTATGATGCGTTATCGTGGAGAGGTCCGTGAACTTTTTCTGGAGGCTTCTGCAACTAACATGGAGGAGGGATAAATGTTTTTTCCGAAGTTGTAGTGATGGCGTAGCTCTTATGGAGTTAGATAGGTTTTATTGTCTAGTAGTAAGAATAGAGAAGATTTACATCAGAATCAGTATCATCATCAAACGAGGTGGTGTCATCTAAACAAGAGAAATTGAAGAATTCCAATCCAGAATCAGACAAAAATTAGTTTGGACTAGAAAAATGTAAATCCTTTGTTTCCTTTATTTCAGCCATTGTTAAGAAACCTGTTTAATCCGCAGAAAATGAACGAGAGGAAATGAAACTTTCTTGATAACTCAGCTTAGTAACTCTGCTTCTGAAAACTTCTGAAATATTTTAAAGTCGAACCACAAAAAAACTAAAACCTTCAGCATTTTTCTTTCTCTTTGCTTTAATCAACGAAATCTTTTCAGATCCTCCAACGTAGTGATCTAAACTGGTTTATCCGAGTCTGTGCGCTTCAGGAATACATAGCCATCCCTTGTTCAAATGGAAGAGATCTTTTTCTCTCTGAAGATTTTCCTTCCATTCGAGAAGATATCTGAATTCATTTTAATCAAGTATTCATTTATATAAATGTTTGAACTGCCACCCTGTCCTCGTATCAACCTTCTTGACCCGAACACCCTGTCTTTTGTGATGGCCGTGGTAAAGCTGACCACTGTGGGTCGAGGAGTATTTTTGGGATCAGATATTCTATTTGTATATCCGGCTGCTATGTCGGCGTCAGTGATTTCCACTCCAAGTTTTGACCTGCAGCAGTCAAACACGGCTCTCATAGTGACAAGTCTAGAAGGAGGTTTGTACATAGACCCAGAGTCACTCTCAACTGAGGCAGATGCAATAAACCTCTGCAAAAGACGATTCCTGAATCCCATGTATGACTAGATTATTTTATCTTAATTGCGCTCCAGGTGATCTGGATCTCGCCAGGTAGACTGGCTATTCCCTAGGGAATAGAATTGAACTTGATAATTGAATCTAATTTAATTTTGAAGATAAATTCATTTAAATACGCATAAATAAATGACTTAAAATATTAATTAATTTAATTTAAATAATTTTATAATTATTCTCACTAAAATACCTTTTGTCCTTGCGAACCTCAGTCACCTGCTCTGCCTATTATGGCTCATTTCACCCTTTCAAATTTAAATCTATCGAATCAGTTTGACGTGAAATCTATTGATATTCACCTCAAAACTCTTGTCTCCTCCATCCTCCGGGAATGTCCCTGGTAATCCTTCCTCTCCTTTCTTCCTCTACTATTCTTAAACTCCTTGTACCTATCCTTGCTCCTCTTGAACCTTTCTTACCCTCCGCTGTGAAAGACTTCAAATGTGTTATTGAAGAATTTGAAATCACGTGTTTCTTAACATAACACAACAAAAATGGTAGCCCCATAACAATATATTTAACGGGATAACTTTAACAGATTCTAATTATTATGCTTCTATCCCATCTCAGTTATAAAAAATAACAACCACTTACAACTGTTTATCCGTTGAACGATCACGAGATGGCAGACTCTGGTCGCAGAAGGACCTCAAAACAATTGTTAAAAAAAGTTCAAAAATACGATAATCATGAGACTTCGTTGCACTTACTTGGTTATCGCTGCACATGCAGTGGTGTTTGTATAAAAATCATTTGCTTAGAAATAGCTTTAATGGAGAGCGACTTAACATTAAATATTACTGAATATCTGGATTACTTAATCGGTGGTGTTTTTTCTGAAGGCATAATAAATGGCCACCATGTATTACGAATATCCTAGATGTCGCATTAAGTAATAATTTCATTTAAACAAACCATTAACCTCCACAGCGAACAATTGATAAAAACTTTATGTTTTCATCGCAGGACCTCCCAGAATCCTCTCAGAGTACGACACCCGTTTACAACTCCTTCGCTTTGACATTATTGTGTCTCGGCCGGAATTACTCCAATAAAATACACGAAAACCCAGTAATACTTCCAAAAAAGAATTCAGTTGTTCAACCGACAAAGAATTTGAGCCGATAAAAAGCGGGTAAGTATTGTTAAGAGAGGAGGTAGATATCTTATTGACATTGTTCATTGCAAAAATGTGACAACGAGGTAGTATTGCTAAGGTTTTCCGTTAGGAATTTCTTGAAAGAAATAGTATTTAACTTAGTAGGTGTGTTTCGTATTGAGACTATGAGGAATAAGACTTTCTTCGTCGGCACGGTTTTTATTTATTAATATTCATCAGTAATTATATTTCAACAGTGTACAAATATTTGATTAAAGATTATAATTATTTTGCATCGTTTTCCAAATGCTGACGATAGTTGAAAATTTTGTTTCTACTGAATGATGTAGCATTTTAATGGTAAATTTAAATAAGACATTTTGATTTTAACATTTCAGCAAAAACACCGTTGATGAACGTTCAGTAATTGAACACATTACAGCTAAATGGCAGCTAAATTTTTTGACTATTTACTTAGTAGCTTTAAGATATTTGGAGCCCATGGGCGGGATGCACGGTGGGCACCAAAGCATGTAATGCACCCTACCAATTTAATAAACAAAACCAATAAACAAACCGGATCCATTACGACTACCCAAAGGGGCCCTTACTCCATGGATACATACACACTTTGTGTGTGCTATATTAATGTCCTTTGAATAACAAGGTTGTTTGAAAATGTCGAGACCGAGTCAACGCGTCAGAGGAGCCTGGACCAATCGACCACCCCTATTACAGAGAAATTAATCATACACCAATGTCTTTCGCTGGAACATCTTGCAAAACTTGAAATCTTAAGGTATCCTGTAATTAAGTTTTTTATTTTTTAATGCAATTAATTAATGTAATTTTAATGTAATTAAGTCATTTTTAGAATGCTCTATGTCGATGAGGACGATCCTTTTTGGTTATCACTTCAGTCTTTTGTTGGTTTATTTTAATTCATGAATTGTGAGCGTACGTTTGTATTTACTTGATTTTTTTTCTGGTTTCACTTTATTACTTTAGATGTTCATTTTCTTTTAAATTATTAATAAATGAAGTGTTTCATCGGGAAACAAAATTTTCCACTCCTGAATGACGAAGATTGGTAAAATGTTAACCCTTTATAATTGAAAATTTAGGGATTTCATTTCCATCAGTTCGGTGGATTATTTTAAAAGTAGAATATTATGCAAAATTTCCATCCCTATCAGGACCCCAAATACTAAGCTCCATGACGCCGCAACGCCGCATTTGGAGTTGTTAAATATTTGGTCGAAAGCCGTTCGTTTAGCAAAGGTGTTTTAAGGGTTAAAGCGAAAATTAATTAATTTTAATTATGAAACAATTATATGCCGCATTTGTGTAACGTTCTAAGGCTAATAAATACTTGAACAATTTCCAGATTCTGAACGAATTGATGTAGGGCGCAAAATTAAGAGTGACATCTGACGATTACATTTGGAAACTAAAAATCATTCACCTTTATACTCATAAAAATTGTTATTCGTTTATTAATTTTAATAATCATCATTATTTCTTTAACCGCGGCATTGTCAAAAATAATAAATAGTTTTTCAAAGTTTTCCAATCCTCATACCTTCAAACAAACTCAAATTCCATAAAAAATTCCATCCTAATGGGACATAAGAAATATTGGGTCAAATTTTACACAATATTCATGCTTTAATCGATTTATAGGTAAATAAATGGCAGATATCAAATGCCAAGATGGACGAGCTCCAGTTATTTAGGGGAGACAGGGTGGTGCTGAAGGGTATGAGAAAGTGAGAGACTCTGTGCGTCGTGATGTCTGACGATAACTTAAGCGATGACAAGATGCTCATAAATAAGATTGTGAGAAACAATCTGAGAGTCAAACTGGGAGATACTGCGACTATCCATTCGTGTCCTGANNNAAACAGCATCGATCCTGCCCTCAGGCGATTCGGTCGGTTTGACAGGGAGGTGGAAATTGGAATTCCAGACGTCACCGGAAGAATGGAAATCCTTCAAATTCACACCAAAAACATGAAATTGGCCAAAAATGTCGACCTCGAAAGAACAGCAGCCGAGACTCACGGTCACGTTGGTTCAGATTTGGCTGCTTTGTGCACCGAAGCTGCTCTTTATCAGATCGGGTAGAAGATGGATCTTATTGATCTCGAGGAAGAAACTATTGATGCCGAAGTTATCAATTCATTAGCCATCACTCAGGACAATTTCATTACCGCTCTTAGCAAGAGCAATCCGAGCGCTCTGAGAGAGACTGCAGTTGAAATACCTTTACGTGACCTGGGATGACGTCGGAGGTCTGGAAAACGTCAAGAGAGAACTTCAGGAACTTGCTCAATATCCAGTCGAACATCCGGACATGTACCTTAAATTCGGCATGAGTCCATCCAGGGGTGTTTTGTTTTATGGCAAGACTCTTATGGCCAAAGCAGTCGCCAAAGAATGTCAGGCCAACTTCATTTCCATCAAAGGCCCTGAGTTGCTCAGCATGTGGTTCGGAGAGTCTGTGGCTAACGTGAGAGAGATCTTTGACAAGGCTGCTGAGCCGTGCGTATTGTTTTTCGACGAAATTGATTCGATTGCCAGTGCTCGTTCATCAAACTCAGGCGATTCCGGAGCATCCGATCGTGTGGTTAACCAACTCTTGACAGAGCTGGACGGCGTGGATTCTAAGAAAAACGTCTTCATAATCGGTGCCACTAACAGGCCAGATACTATTGACCCAGCCATCGTCCGACCTGGTCGTCTTGACCAATTTATCTACATTCCACTCCCTGACGAGAAATCTAGGCTTGCCATCCTGAAATCTTGTCTTAGGAAGGCTCCAATTTCTGAGGGCATCGACTTAGAATACCTCGCCAAATCCACTCCCGGATTCGGTGTAGCCGACTTGACGGAGATCTGCCAAAGGGCTTGCAAGCTGGCCATCAGAGAATGCATTGAGTTTGAAATCAAGATGGAGAAAGAGAACGAAGGATTTTTACTCGTGGATGATGATTATGATCCAGTGAAAGAAATCACGAAAGATCACTTCGAGGAGGCCATGCGGTTTGCCAGACGTTCGGTGTCTGACAGTGACATTCGCAGGTACGAGAGATTCGCTGAGTCTCTTCAACTGAGCAGAGCAGGAATTGCAAAAGACTTCAAGTAAATATTTAATGCATCTCCTAAATCGGTCTGAAGAAATAATAAATTATCGTGTTTTTTAATTAATAATTAGTTTTTATTCTTAAAATCAAAAACTCTTTGTCTTATGGAAATTATAAAATGCAGAACTTGTTAACCACGTTTCAGCAATGGCGGATATAGGGGGCCGGGGAGGGCCATGGCCCCCGTGATTTTTAAAGTCTGAGAAAAAATCTACTTTATTTCAATAATTTACGATTTTGGATGAAAATATTAGTATTTTGTAACCAACAAGAACTAACATAATGACACTGTCTCAATAGAGAGATTCAAACCGGCAATACTACACCAGCGTTCAACCCCAACAATCCACTGATAAGCTTTAGTCACAGTTCATTAGTTGATTCAGTGGCGGATGAACTTCGTTCTACTCCTGACCAAAGTTTGCACATAACACACACACACACCTAGCTCATGAGCTGGACGCTGAACTTCGCCCTTAACGTGCAAGATGAGGTTACTTGCCACACCCAGCACATGACCACGATTCCCTTGTGTCAGGAGCTACCACCATCCTTTCTGAGTGCCTATATATAATTTACTCTCTCTACTTTACTACTATTCGCTTTTCTATTCCCTCTCAATTAACTTCGCAAAAATCGTTATCATTAAATATGTCAAATAAAAAACAAAGAAGCGAAAATATGATCCAAGAACTTGAAGAGCGTTTCAGACCAAGACACAGTGACATTGCATTGGCCTCTAAGTTGGTGCCATCTGTTATATGTTTAAAAATCCTGAAGCATTGTCCAGTGATCAGCTGAGGATGATTGCAGACGCTTTTCCAGACTTGCCATCGACACATGGCTTACAATCAGGGTATGAGCGATGGTGGGTAAAATGGCATGAAGATAATGATGTTGGAGAACAATATCAAATTTTGTAGATTCTTTTGTAGATTTTGTAGATTTGTACATTGGGCAGACCATGATTTATAACCAAATGTTAGAATGATATTAATCATTTCGGCTTTCAGACCATCCACAACAGCTAGAAATGAAAGAAGTTTTTCGACTCTGAAAAGGTTAAAAACTTATCTTCGATCTACGATGGCAGCTAATGATGACTAAATGGGCTATCTCTTATGAACATAAATCAAGATATTGAAAGCAGAGACAATAGTTGACAAGTTTGGTAGATTAGGTCCACATCGTCTTGCCTTTTTATAAAACTTTTACTTTGAATAAATTTGAATTTTTTAAATTAATTTTTTAAAGCTTCAAAGGAAAATAAGCAAAATGGCTATAAAATATCCGCCGGCTGATATTTGCATCAGCAAGCGATTTAGGGGTGACCCTAAGGGGTCTAGGTTCAAGTGTGCGGACTCCCCCGCCAAAGTGTTCTAGATCCGCCCCTGCGCTTCAGTTACATTTGATTATTTATTGCATGAGTTTTGTAACGCCACGCCAAAAACACCACTGATCACGTAAAACTCCGGCGGTAAATATATCGAGTGAAATCAGAGTATCGATACGTATGGCGACTTTTCTCAATGAGGAATTTTTGATAACCTGAGAATTTATAAAATTTGTCTCATTACATTAAAATCAAATCCAAGTATTCTCGTCATTATCTCTAATTTATGTCAATACGAATGATTTGAATTAATTATTAAGCAAACAAAATAATATTATAGCGCTGTTGCCACTAATAGAAATCATTAGAGCCTGCATACTCATAAATTTACTAGCTTTTTAGACCGGCTTCACAGTCACACATTCAAACATATCTAATTTTATTCATCCCGTTATTATTTACGCCCCCCAAATACAAATACCTCTTGTCCTCTAAGAACTGGGTTTTAAGGACGCAACGGGACTCGAACCGTGCCGTCATCGCAAGAGGTGATGTCTTAAACATTAGTTCTGGTTGCAAT
>MPNW01000250.1:93783-134207 GCA_011800805.1 Hirudo medicinalis | reverse complement strand
ATTCAAGCGGAATGCAATGGAAGGCAATCTGTCAAAGATGATTGATTGGCAATGCATGATATTCCTTCTAATTATTTCCTTAAACGTTTTTCGATGCGTGACTTAGCGTTATAGTGTTATTAATATTCTATAATTTTAATATTAGTAATAACTTCTCCGTTACAAAAGTTATGCAATAGAAAAACCGTCAAGTGTTATTTATACTTTGGTTTTATATTTGAGATCTCGGTTTTCAATAAGGTTAGATCTTCATTAAAAACCAACTCAGTGAAGATATTTGAAAATTAATAAATCAGAACCACAAGAAATTTTCGTTTTAGCGTCAGATTTTTCAGTTTTCTTGTTTTTGGAGGATTGAGACGCGGCAATCAAAAAACCTGAAATAGCATTTGATAATGTTTGTGAGCAAATTTTGCCTAAAAATATCCATTGTTGAATTTTAAGTTAATAAATCTGATTTAATACTATTACTACTACCACTAATAATATTTTTTTTTAATTAACAATTTGTAACACTTTAAAGTATTTATTTAATGGAAAATATTAACAACAATGTTATAATAATATTAATATTCTAAGTTGTGCATGCAAATACCAAATTATTACCCCTGACTATTTCGGTCATCAATCCTCAAAAATATGCATTTCAACCCAGAGTGTCCAATCGTCCGGCCAGGTTAACTTACTTGAATATTTGACCAAAGTAGACGACCTTAGAAGTGGTGTTTTATGAAACTTCATTTCACAAAAACTTCCTAAAATGAATGAAATAACTTTCCCAAGAAATACCACTCCATGACTACATTTATTTAACGCAAAAAACCTCTTTTACTCAAGGGCACAACGATACACCGGCTCAATCAGTGGTGTTTAAGATAGATGTCGCACGAATTACCCCTTAATTATTGCCTCAACTTTGAAATGCACTGCAGTCACTTGTACCACCCAATACTAAAACATTGTCTGTGAAAGATAACTCTCGCAGCACAACATATTCCCGAGGCCAGCTTTGAACACCATGCACAAAACTCGACCCCATCGGGGACTCCAAATTTCGACCATTAAATTAATAAATCTTAAATCAGTTGAAGTTACGGTTGTTAAATATTTGACCGGAGGAGGTTCGTTTAGAAGTGGTGTTTTTGGAGTTAAAATGGAATTAATTATAATTATGCAAAATTATGTCCGACATATTTATGGACTTTATGGATTTTCAAATAAGTACGAATTGATACAAGACAGAACATTTAATAGCGGCATCTGATGATAAATGTACAAAAATAAAAATAAAATACTATAATAATTAATAATTATCAGTTTATTACCATTATTATTATCATCATTACCACTTTATAAATAAATAATTTAATTTTACTTATTATGGAGGACACGTTATCTTGCGATTAAAAATCCCCCTAGGATATTGTATTTCATTAGGGCGATATTATTTCTGGGGATTTTTATTAACAAATGGCGAGTAGCGCCTCTATTTGAATGGAATTAAAGCGTTATTAAATTATTCGTAATTAAATTGGCTCACCGAAAAATGCGAATTAAATGAAAACATAAACGTCTTCAAACGACAAACATTTTTTAAAATAAGAAATTAATTTAAAATGATCACAAAATTATTTTTCAAGCGCGGAGTTATGTATAATTATATGTAAGGAACAAATATATAATTAATTAAATAATACATAATGGCAATTAAAGTGAACTGATTCGAACTATTCAAATCACACGCTGTAACAACTTTCCACAACAAGCCTTCCTCTTCATAGTAAAGTGCATGTTTGTCGCATATGTTGCCGACATGTTGAAGTTGTTGGCAGAGGTGTTTTTTGCTGAGACATTTGAATGTTTTGATATTCATTTGCGAGGATTTAAAGGTACATTTAATAATTAAAATACATATGTCTGAAAATCTAAATAATAATATACGGTGATGCTAATGAGCGAAATCATTATCACATAATCAACACAAAATTCGAAGGCAACATATTTATTACAAAAAAGTAAAACATTTACAATTAAATTTTTTATTTAATGAAATTAAATAAAGACTAATCAAATAAACATGTTTAATAAACACTTTAATGAGCAGTAATATTATTTATTTTCCATTTCTGTTCTTACGAGTGCCAAAATAGAGGGATCATATCCGCTCCGGCAAATGAATGCAGCAACAAGTTTAGAAGTTTTTGATTTTTTCTGTAAGAGGTGTTTTTGACAATGTGAGCCAACACAGCGTAAGATTGTAATAACGTGTAAAATATAAGCCATAAATAATAATAATTTGTAACTTATAACAAAACTCTACGATGTGATGACAATTTACAATATAAATTAATGAATAAATAATAATTTGTTGAAATTGTTTTTCAATATTACTCGTTAGATGTCGCATTGTCTAGAGCAACTAAATGTGAATATTTTGAATAGACATTTAAATTGCTGAAATTTGGAAAACAAAATAGTCATTTTGATTCAAATTCACAAACAAAAAATTATTCACATCACTCATAATGATTTAGAAATTATTCTTAAAAATTAATATTCGTAATATTATTATCTTTTTAATAAATGTATTAAAAATTTATAGAGATTAGTAAATTAAATTAAATTAAATCCTGTAAAAAGTAAACATCACAACGACTTAAATCACAAAAAAACTCTAATCGCAATAGAAAAAACTCTCACACATTTCCTATTCTCACGAAAAATCTGTTCTAGGTCGTCAGAAGAAAATTGAGATTACAAACGCAGACACGAATATATTTTGACAAGTGCGATTATTTAGCACGATTTATTAACGATGCTAATTTACAACATGGATCAAAGTAATTTTAGCTATGATGGCATGACTTAACATTTAATGTTATTGTTACCAACAGATGTCGCTTCAAATTTCAATTTTAAACTAAATTTCAACGAAAACACAACGGACAGAAAAACGTATTGAAGTGAGTAATAGAAATTTGGGTAATTGACTGGGTAAAACAGACTGGCTTCATCAAATTAATTAATTAACCACGCACACACACACAAATAAGCTTCATTAAACCGATTCCTCTTCGTAAATGTTATCTTTATTGGAAAGGTTAAATTCCTTTCCTTGACATGGTAGAATTTCATGATTACGTCGACTGTGGCTTTTTTTTTTGCGAAAAAATTATTGGAAAGCTATCAAAAATCAAAGTAAATTATAATAGTTTAGTTTTGAACATTTCTATTAAACATCAAATAAAATTGTTGATCAAGTAAATTTAGAAATGTTTCATACAAATGACGGTAGATGTGGCTTAGAACAACTTAGAGAGGCATGAAAAAGTGAACGACGGCGATCATTAGCGCAAATTGCGTCTAAGACTTCCATTTTATTCTCCTTTATCTGACTTCCTCCAGGGCATTTAGGAGTTTATTTTGTGTTTTGTTTGAAACGCTAGAAGAATTTTATAATTCCTTGGTGATGCGGGACGTCAGAAAAGCGATCCGTCAATAAAATCTAAAACTGCGGCGATCAGGGACTAGGGTTAGGGTTTTAAGATTAACGGCAGATTCCTCTTTTAGTTTTATTTTCCCGACCAAACAATCAAAAAAAAGCAAGCAATATTATTGTTTTCGTCGTCATCACCATCATCACCACCATCATCGTTATAGTCTTCATCATGAGGTTCACATCCATGCAGCACCTAACACATGCGTGCACTTAACGCACAAGTGGATAGATCCAGTTGAGAATATAGTTTTTGATTGTCACTGATGAGAACAATTTGACGAAGACAGAAATTAAAACTTTTACAAAATGCGTAATTGTAGCAAAAAAATGTGCCATCGAAATATCTAATTTTTCTGTTTGTTGTTGTTTGTTTTTGTTTTGTTTTTTTTTGTAATAAAATTTTAATAAAAATCGAGAGGTCATGTTAAAGGTCAGCATGCAACATGCAATCTACGAGAATTGTTGAATGTCTGAATCTGACGAAATATGGCAGAGGAACGTTCGCAAATAATTTAACTGAACAAATAGATTTCTGTCTTCAAAACAAAACAAGACAAAGGATTGTTGTTGTTGTTGTCTCTTGCTCTTCCTTGTCTACTCTCTCGATACTTCTGCAAATATTTGAAACTATTATCATTAAATAATTTAAAACAAATTAAAATAATTATTATTGATTAATTACTTGATCTTATGCGTTTAGTATAATACAAACAATATAACGGCCCAACATTGTCATTTAAACAAGTTTTGGTAAAATAAGCTCGCCAATTTGAGGAAATTGCTTTTTCAGCTAACCGCTTGCGCTAAATAAAAACACCACATCACTTTTGCTTATTGATCCTCGGTGTGTTGTTTTTATGCGATAAATTCGAATGAATAACAGCGGATAACTGTTTTAACAAGTTTGTTTGCAAGTTTGAAATTTCCTGCCTACCAAAATTCAAGGCGCAGAATTTGAATGTTACGTTGTAATGGCGGTCGCAGTTGTTTATATGTTAACGGTTTCGAGATTATTTGATCAAATGAAAATTCGGACTCAAATAAAATAGGATATACAAGATATTTTCTACTTGTTTTGATGTTATAAATAAAGTCCTAAAACATTCCTTGACTAGTTTTAGCTTGAAAAACTGAAACTTAACCTCTGACAGTTACTGAAATTAACTTCAAACAAATAAAATTTTCAGCAATTTAAATTAATTAAAAAGTTAGTCAATCTTGATAAATACTAGGTTTTAATGTTGGGTTATAACTATTCAGGATGATTTCCGAGGAGTAAGCAAATCTTGACAAAAATTATTACTACTGTTATTATTATAATAATAATAATTATTATATTATATAATAATAATAATTATATAATAATAATTAATAATATATAATAATAATTATTATTATTATTACTTAACATGTTATTATTATTAACATGGNTATTCAGGATGATTTCCGAGGAGTAAGCAAATCTTGACAAAAATTATTACTACTGTTATTATTATAATAATAATAATAATTATTATTATATAATAATAATTAATAATATATAATAATAATTATTATTATTATTACTTAACATGTTATTATTATTAACATGGATATTAATGAGGTAAGCTCTGAATGTAAATGGTCATTCATTCCAAAATACAAAAATCATTAGCTGACGATTATTGTTTCTTCTCCTTCCTCTTGAGCTGTAAAATTCGTGGTCAAAATCTACATAACCAGGAGGTCCGGGCAGGCCCCTCTCTCCCTGCATACCTACGGGACCTCGGTCACCTGGGAAAATTGAAGCAAGATTTGCGGTCCTTTTTAAGTTATTTCGATAATTATTGAATTGTTTTTTCTTCTGAGTTTGTGTGCAACTTTAATTTGATGAAAGATTGTTGGAAATTTATACCAGGAATGCCCTGAATTCCCGGAGGACCTTGTTTTCCAGGGCGGCCTATTCCAGGAGGTCCTGGTGGGCCCCTAAGATCTTTGACGAGATCATCCAGTTTTTCTGAAAGAAAACATTTTTCGCTGCAATTAAGCTGCAAGTTTCATTGAAATGGCTAAGTAAAAATGTGTTTCAATATGTTTTAATTTGTGGATGTAACATTAACAACTTTTTATAATTTAAAAACTTTTAATAAATATTAAAAACTCTTTTAAATCTATTTTCCAACTAAGTCTACAAATGCTAAAACTCACCTTGCAGAACTTTAAAACATTGTTCTCTCAAATCTTCAGCTGTGACACTCCGACCCTTAGAAATTAAAATTATGAATTATGAACAATTCACATAATTGTATGGAAGCAAAAAGTTCAAATTATTAATTATGAACATTCGACTTAATAAATGTTTGCTTTGTTATTTTTTTAAATTTAATATTAAATCATCTGAAATCTTAATTTCAACTTGTTTTAAATAATTTTCAATTTCATTTAAAAATAGGGCTGCTTAAAGGCTTAAAGCGGTTGTTCTGTTAAGCCATTTGTTCCTTTAAATAACTCACGGGTATTCCCGGTGATCCAGGCATTCCTGGAGCACCTCTGGGACCTTCATCTCCATTTAATCCAGATGACCCTGGTTGTCCAGGTGACCCCGCTGTACCTGGTATACCTGGTGGACCCATTGGTCCCGGAGCCCCTCTAGAGCCTGACTGGCAAAATAAATTTAAAATCCGTTAGTATTACTATTATGTTACTACTATTAGTATTACTCTGATGGATAAGGGTTTAAAACTGAAGAAGTAATGTTTAATTAGAAACATGCCTTGTAATGAGTTAATAAAATAAAAATTTATTCAGAACGAATGAATGATTGAAGAAATGATTGAGCGATCAAATGAAAGATTGATTACTTGACCCGGAGGTCCTGGTGAACCCGGGATAGCAGCTGGTCCCTTAACAAGAAAAACGTAAGAACTTTTTAACACAATTTTCCAATTACATCTACAAAGTACTCCAGCGCTTAGATTTAAGATTACTCACCGGGGGACCTGGTGGACCTGGTGGGCCAGGGACACCTGGTACACCCCCCAGGATCTTTGTGTATTTGCTGGCCACAGACGTAGGCAATGATGAGTTGTTGTCAAATAAGGCCTTGAAAAATCAATATTTTATACTATTATATTACAGTAATAATAGCAATATTTAGTATTTCTAATAATTAGAAATGAGTGACACAACGGATTGGTGTTTCAAAATTGTCAAATTATTATATATTGAATTAAGACTTAATTTTATAAAATTGTCATAAATGTTGAGGAATTTAAAAAAAAAATGCTTTAAAAAGAAAAAGAATAAACTTTGAAGAATGAATGAAGGAACAAATGGACGAATGATTTTTGAAATGTTTAATAAAATGTAATGTCGAGAGAATGGATGAATGAATGAATGGATGGATGGATGGATGGTTGAGTTAATGAATAATGAATGCTTGAATGCATGAATGGGTGAATACATGCATGGCATTTAAAAGGTCAGTCTCACCAAAAGTTCAGATGGATCAAATTTTGTCTGTAATGAATCACAATTTTATGATTTTCCATTTTTAGTAAATGTTTAATAAATTTTAAGAAATTTAATTTTAATACTACAAAATAAATTATAACAAGCAACTTATGCAAACAATGTTATTTATAAATCTGTAATAAGTGCGTTAATTTTAAAAATATTAAATAAATTATAATTAAATAAAGTGACATCAACACAAAATAATGATCTACTTCAAAACATTTTAAAACTCTGTCGACCATCTTTAAAAAATTGAAAATTTATTCTCCATCTTTTCATGATTCCATAAGTTTGCAAAAGAAGGTGCTTTTGAGGTCATCAATAATTTAGGAAATAACGGAATGTGATTCCTTTCAATAAATTATCATTTCTATCAACAACTTTAAATTAATTCCATAGTTTAATTTTATCGTTCAAAATGTGAAATTGCTAAATAATATTTATCCTCAAGAACTCACTGAAGTTCCAGCTGGTCCAGGTATTCCAGGTGTACCTGGCAAACCAGGTTTACCGGGGTGTCCCATAGGACCCTTTGTGGTAGAACAGATTTTAAACTCCATTTTAATAAATACCGCCCGTAATTATGATGATGATAATAGTATAATAACGTTATTAATGTTATTACATAAATGATCCGATATTGAAGATTAGGAATCCTTGACATCATCAAGGCCTGCCGTAAATCTCTCAAGTCGTTGTAAAGTTTCAAACCACTCCTACCATCCTCCACTGGAGAGCGGGCGGGTTGATCCAGTTAGGCGATTATGCATTTGGGTCAAGGGCGTCCCTCTTATTAACGGCGGTTTATTTATTCTCTGCCCGATCCCGATTCGATGCGCCCTGCTACCCCCTCGTTTTGTACCAATTGTACACGCTGCTGTAGACAATCGAGGCATTGTCATCGGCCCGTCAACGTCATTAGCATATGCTGAATAATTAATCGGTATTATTATTATTCATTGTTATTATGGTGGTCATCATCGTCGTCATCATGATCCTTACCATCATCGTCATCGTCGTCGTCGTCGTCGTCATCGTCATCATCATCATCGTCAGCAGATTTACTGTTATTATTGTTGTCATTATTATTATTGTTAAGATTATTATGGTTATTATTATTATTGTTATCATCATTATTATTATTATTATTATTATTATTATTATCATCATCACTTGAAAATTTAAGTAATAACAGACATATTGCTCTTTACAGGGTTCTGTTCCCCAACCCCAATGTACGGCTTGCCCGGCCAGGCGTCACCCTTCTACGGCCTCTCTGCAACCCACCAAGGACCACCCATCTACCCACCCATACCACCGTCAACCTTCTACCCCACTGGGTTCTCCCCAGTGCACACGTGGTGGGTGACTCCTTTGACTATTATAGCTGCTAATCCGACGACGATGATGACGACGACGATGATTCGTCGCTTATACAAATGTCATTTGTTTGTACTACCTGCTGTACTGCTTGTACTGTATACAAGTGGTGTTGACAAATGCACTTGTTGTATGTTGCATGCTGTATGTTGCATGCTGCATGTTGCATGTTATATGTTGCATGTTGTATGTTGTATGTTGCATGTTGCATGTTGTATGTTGTATGTTGCATGTTGCATGTTATATGTTGCATGTTGTATGTTGCATGTTGTATGTTGTATGTTGCATGTTGCATGTTGCATGTTGTATGTTGCATGTTGCATGTTGTATGTTGCATGTTGTATGTTGCATGTTGCATGTTGTATGTTGCATGTTGCTTCTTGTTGGCCAACAGCAATCATTCTTTATCATCATCGTGATAAGACTGTTTAACAGTTGTGAACGTAGTCAACCTGGTCTACATCATTGTCGTCATCGTAATCATCACCACCATCATCGTAATCATCATCACAATGATTGTAATCATCACCACAACGATCGTAATCATCACCACCATCATCGTAATCATCATCACAATGATTGTAATCATCACCATCATCATCGTAATCATCATCACAATGATTGTAATCATCACCACCATCATCGTAATCATCACCATCATCGTAATCATCACCATCATCATCGTAATCATCATCACAATGATTGTAATCATCACCACCATCATCGTAATCATCATCATCATCGTAATCATCACCATCATCGTAATCATCACCACAACGATCGTAATCATCATCATCACCATAACGATCGTAATCATCATCATCATCATCGTAATCGACCTCAACATCCTTATTGAGAACATGTTGAAGGCAAATTAGGATAAATTAACTTCCAAATTGTTGTTTCGCGTTGTTTCCTGGATTGGGGGAAGAGGGGAGGTTTGGGGGCTTTCCCCCAACCGTTGACCCCAGGCTGACCTCGGCTGTGGGGTCTTTCATGGATTCCAAACCTGCATAGTAAAGATTGGATAAGGCTGTCTGGGCAGACTGAAACCCTTTCAATCTGAATACGCGAATATCCTGCCAAATAAATCAATAAATTATCATAATCCTGACCTCATTAATAAATTATTATAATTTTCTAGGCCACACGGTTCCGGCTACCCATTCTCATGCTTTCCGCAGCTGTCCAAGTTCCAGCCCCCCTCGGTGCTTGGGTCTCATCTGGGTTTTGCCTACCCCGGTATTTCCCATCCGGCCCTCGTCTCCAGTCTCAGCCAATCGAACGACGCCGAATCGCCCCTGGGTTTCCGGTCATCCGCTGGAAATTCTTCGAGGTTGCTTTCGCTTTCTGTTTCCAAGTGTCGTACGTTGTAAATGTAAATGTACTTCATTTATATAGCGCCATATGCATAGCGTCAGAGGCGCTTCTTATTAACCATTTATATAGCGCTCCTTCCCAAGGGCGCTTGAGGCAGTGCAGGCTGGGTTTCGAACACGACACATTACGACGTAGTATTTCCTTGTCTCGTGTCATGTTGAGCTGGTTGTTCATTGTTCATTGTTCGTTACGACTTTTCTTGATGTGTCTTTAATAATTATAAATTAATTATAATAACAATTAAGTCGCATTGACTTTATTTGATTTTCTTGTTCAAAATTAAAACTTAAAAAAAATTATGTAGCATTGCTATACTATTATTACTACTATTATTATTGTTATTATTATTATTATTATTATTATTATTATTATTATTATTATCATTATCATTATTATTATTATTATTATTATCATTATCNCTTGATATATATCATCGTAATATAATATATATATATAAATATATATATATATATATATATATATATATATATATATTATATATATTGTTCATAACATATATATATGTCATAATGTTTACCTGTTGTCCGGGTACTCCAGGTGATCCTGTGTTACCTTTTTCTCCAGATGGACCCTAGGGAATAGAATTGAATTGAATTTTGAAGATAAATTCATTTAAATACGCACAATGATTTAAAATATTAATTATTTTAATTTAAATAATTTTGTAAATATTTTTATTAAAATACCTTTTGTCCTTGAGTACCTGGGTCGCCTGCTCTGCCTACGTGGCCCATTTCACCCTTTCAAAGGTAAATATAACGAATTAGTTTGAGATGAAATCTATTGATATTCACCTCAAAACTCCATCCTCCGTGAATGTCGCAGTTTCCCTCCTTCCTTCCTGCTGTCTTCAACGCGCTCTCTCCCCTCATAAGAGCTCAACCATCTCTGGAGCTCTGAAGACTCATCTCTTCACGACCAGGGTTACTTTCAGACAATATGATTCGGGCATTTCAGGAGTTTTAGGGGCAATTTTTTTTGTAACAAATACCAATTTGAAATCAAATAATTTGTCAGATCATTAAAAGGACTTTAACTAACAACACTATATAAACATATTAAAAATCAATCACAAGCCAACTTAAAAAGAACAGTTGGAAAATGAAAATTTTTTCAGGTTTTTTCAAAACATTTAGAAAATCTTCCATTGGAACTTCAGGTCCTTCAGTGCTTAAGATCATACAATGAGTTAAAGTTTCTGGTATCATTCTATTTCTTGCCTTGTTGAGGATCCTGTTCATTGTACTGAATGATCTCTCAGGAGAGAGAAGCAGTTATTAATGGAACAATAAGAAGGAATTCACAGAACTCGCAGTACCCATATAGCTTCCAATATTTTTATCAATGAGCTATCGTCTTTGTGTCGTCCGCAACTAACCATAGACTTTATGAAAAATGTAAAAGATTTCAAATCCGCAAGTACAGTTTCTGCATTAAGAATGGGAAGTTGTTACAAAAATGTATGACTTCTTTGTCTTGTAGACCTGTCATTGATCAGAAGGTCTCAAATCAATGTAATCTCAATCGATTTGTCATTAAATCTGTCTTCAATTTCTTTGATGACACTTTCATAATACTTCTTCATACCTGTTAATATATTTTTTTTACTTTAATTACTAAGAATTTCATTCATAACTTGACAGGTGAATTTGAAACTTTCATGTCTGATTTCACGCAAAATTCCTAACGATTCAAAATTTTCCCCTTCTTTGTGGATATGCTTACATGTTATAAAAATGGATTTTAAGCTTCTGAAGATGGCATTCACTTTTATAAGATTCATGAAAAATAGGCTAGCAGAAATTTCACATCCTTACATTCACAAGTGATTTTAAATGGTATATAAAATTGTAAGTGCACACACACACAAATAATCCAAAGCAATCTTTGTCAGTTTATTGGCTCTATACACAAATGGAAAGAAAATTACAGTTGAAAAAAAAATATAAAAACAAACTTTATTTCAAACACTCGAAAAAAATTGACGATAAATAAGGAAAATTTTGAAGCATGACTAAAGACCAATAATAACAGCAATGGTTTATGAAACCCACAGCGCCAGCAATGTGACATTACATGGCGGAACGTTCAAATACTTTTTATATCGCTCATTGGTTCGACATTCCAAGATAAAAAAATTATGTTTTCAAATTAGGACATCGTTACTCTATGAAATTATTTGAAGTTGAGTTTTGTTTTCCGGGAAGGCGATGGCTTAGCTCCGGAGGTATGCCTGAAAGACACCCTGTTCACGAAGCCAACATGAAGCCAGGACAACAAAAACACAAGGCGCCTCTGATGCTATGTATATGGCGCCTTACAAATTAACTATTATTATTTAAAATTAAATTATTATTATTATTAATGCTAAATTTAATATTATTAAATTAATTAGTTAACAACAACATCATTATATATTACAAATTTAATTAAATAATATTTCAATAAATTTTATTAAACCGATATTTAGGATCTTTAGTGTTGCTCGTCTGACATTAATAAATAGAATTCATAGCAACAAAAGCATTAATTCGAACAACAGTTGAAAGCAATCACTACAAAAATGTACTTTGAAAGCACACTTAAACCGATCAGAGCGGATGCATGTGATCTTTTCAAACATTTGGATCACGTTTATGGAGACACGTCGCTTGAAAAGTGGCTGAAACTTGGTTTTGGCGATGCGATGTATAAATGTCTTTCGTCAGCAACTATAGATGTCTTTACGGCTGTAAAATGCTCGATTATCTTGGATTCTATTATTCCTCCCATGCCAACTTTTATTGAGGACGATTTCAGAATGAGTTCATCCGGAATTTGCTCGAGGCATTCCAGTAATCAGGAGTCCATTCACGAGTTGACATCTGTGATTATGGGACCCTTGTCAACTTTAGTTGTTAACAATTCCTTCAGTAGATTCTCGATGTGCAGGGCTTTTTTCAAAACCGTTTATCATGCCACTGAGTCAAGCATTGGTTATGACGTGTATGAAACGTTGTTTAATTTTATTCAATGTTCCTTAGACCCAGGATGCCATTATCGATCTCACATTTGCATGGCTTTACTCATCATATTATGCCGGAAAATGTCGGACGATAGTCTTCAACGTTTCTTAAATGATGAAATTTTGTTTAAACTGCGCTATTTAATATCGAGAAGCGGTAACGAGAATGACTGTCCTTATGTCGAACGTGTGCGAAAATTGTGCGAGGATTTAAACATCGAAAAGAAGTTACATGAAAACATTTCGACATGGAATCCATTATTTCTTATGCAGGGAATGCTCCAAGAATATTCTATCGCTAAGGATTTGAGGGCCATGTCACAAGCCATCGATAACAATAAGATGTCTGTTCCACAATTTATTCAGAATGAAGTTTTAAACAGACTTCAGCTTCTTCTGTTCAATCCCTCAGAAATTTGTGAGAGAACATTTGTTATTAAATCATTTCTCACAGTTTTTCTCGAATATGTGGATGTTGGAGACAAACAATACACCTGGCGCAATCATGCTTATGAGAATTTGGTTATTCTGACTGTCAAAAGTCTTGAATATTTGGTCTCAGTTTTGTATAGAATTCTGAACGGTTATGACGAAGTGCATTGTTTAGAAGTTCCGTCGAAAATCGTTAAACTCTTCGAAATGGACATTGCTATAACATTGAATTTACTGCAATCGCTTTATGTACTGAACACCACTTGGCACCAATGGTTTCATATGTTGAAGAATAGGAAAATAATTGACGATACATCATTTAGGTCTTCTATTTTCAATTCTTATTTAGATTCTGAGATGAAGTACAAAACCAAAAGAATGTTGTGGTTTTCAGAGCTGACAAAACTTTGTCCTGCAGTCATTAAATTTGAATCAAGAGAAGAAATATTCAGAAGAGCATTGCCAAGAGAAAGGGAATGCAAACACTTTGAAATATTAAGAAATGACGTGCTTAGAAGCGTTTTCGAAATATTCCAACAAAATGGGCATCTTATGCATTCACATTCGTGGGACTTCACATTCAAAGATGAAATTGGCATGGGTGACGAAGTGACAAAAGAAGTTTACTCTATTTTATCGAAAGAATTACGAAGGCACTATGTCTATCTTTGGCGAGGGGACCTTGAAGCTAGAAAGGATGATGGAATGATATGCAATTATTCGCCTGGTGATCTCGTGGCTAAGTTTTGTAAATTCGAATTGTTGGGACAAATTATGGCGAAGGCCATCTTGGATGGTCACAAGTTCGATATCACACCGAATGAGGTATTTTTCCATCGACTGAGAAAAACGAAACATCTTCATTTAAGAATGGAACACTTTGATTTGCCCCATGCATTCCCAAAGCTTGAATCTTTTTTCAATGACTTGCTTCAGGTTAAAAGACATATAGAGGTCATTCGATCTTTACCTAATCTTACTGAGAAGCACAAGCAGGAAATGATCACCAATTTTAGGTTCACGGACGGAAGCTCGTTCGACGATCTGTACCTTAATTTCACTGTTCCAGGTACTAATATTGAACTGATTGAAGGTGGACGTGATGTTGCACTCTCTGTTCACAACATTGATTTGTATTTGGAGAAGTTACATGCTTACAAAGTTCAATATGATCCCACAACGCATCAGTTTGCTATCATCAGAGAAGCATTTGATAAAGTTTTGAAATTTGAAGCCATGGATATGTTTCTTCCACATGAAATTCATGAAAAGATATGCAACCCATTCAAAAAATGGTCAGTGGAAGAATTGCGGCGGATATGCTCCTACGTTCAATCACAGTCAGTGGAGTATCTATTCGAGTGTCTGGCTTCATTTGATGCTGAAGAGCAGAAATTGTTTCTTAAGTTTACGACTAACAGGACCGTCGATGGACTGGATGAGCTGCACCCTCGACTGTCCATTATAAGATTTCATCGCGATAATCCTGATTCTTCTCTTCCCAATTCTACATGTTGTTGTAATAAGTTCTTTTTGCCGGATTATACCAGTCTCGAGGTGACCAAGAAAAAAGTTTTATATGCCATCCACGAAAGCAGAATGGAGATTCTGCTTATTTAGCAGCAATCAAAATCCGCAAAAAATTCGATTCCTTTAGTTCCATATTTTAAAAAATTTATGTATTTGCACCATTTCATTATAATCTGATTTTAAGAAAAATTATATTTTCTTACGACTTAACACGTTCAAATGAAATTCATGAAAGAACTATCCCATAATTTAATAAGGAAAGGAAAAATTAGCTGATTAAATATTTTTTATTTCACCAAACGTTTTAACATCTCCGTCATCTGAATGGCATCTACAAATTCTTACCTTGTCTCCTTTATCTCCTGTTCTTCCATCCTTTCCGTCTTTTCCAGGTGGTCCCTAAAAAAAAATCAAGAAATAGAAATTATTCATAAAAGTTATTTTCAGTTAATATAAAATATTCAATCTTAGAAATGAAACAATACGTTAGATTAGTCGTAGACTAATTAATCCCAAAATTACCAACCGGTTCTCCCGTCATTCCCTGCTCTCCCATTGGTCCCTGAAAATTAAAATAATTAATATTAACGAGCTGTTATTGTTTTTGTGCCATTATTTTCCATTTTCCACAAACCCTGCCTCCAGGTGCTCCAGGTCTCCCGGGAATTCCGTCTGCACCTGGATTACCTGGCAAACCTTGGAATCCTTTTAGGACTGACTTTAGTTCCTGAAGATATTAAAATAATTATTATATTCGGAAGATATTAAAATGATAATGTTTGTCAAAAACATTTTCTAAAAAAAGTTATCTAATGTTATTATTAAATATATTTTAATATTATAGTATTACGTTTTTTAATAATTATTTAAATATATAATTCCTTTTCAAAATATTTGTTGAATCAATAAATAATTTTATTTATTTTTTAAATTTTTACCTGAGCATTTATTTTTTCCACTTTCGATGATCCACTCGGACCTGGAGGACCCTAAATAAAAATATGAAAATATTATTTGAAAAACTGATTTCAATCATTTTAATTAAAAATATAACTTAAAAAAAGTAATTTTTATTAATTTCGGAAGTTTAATGTTTAACAATATTCTTAAAGCATTTTTAGTTGCAAATCATTATTTCAAATAAAATTTCAAATCAGCTTACTAGTTCTCCCTTTGGCCCTATTGGTCCAGGTTCGCCGGGGCTTCCTTTGTCGCCCTTGAAGTCATTCGGTTAAGCAATAAGAAAATTCGATCATCAATCAATAAACATATTTTTAATCGTTAAAATTTATTAATCATTAAAGTATGTATTTAACTTAATTAAATAACCTTTATTATTATGAATTACTATTTTAAATATATTTAAAGTCTGTTAATACTTAGAATATTTGCTTTATATAAACCTACCCTTGCTCCTTTTGATCCTTTCTCACCCTCCACTGTGAAAGACTGCAAATGTTTTATTGAAGAATTTGAAATCACGTGTTTCTTGACATAATATCGTACAAATTATCATAATTTATGTAATTACCATAATGTATTCAAGGAATCATAATAATGTGGTTGTAGTATATCTCCTTACCTCAAACTTTGTTCCGTTGACACGCTAGCAGAGAATAATAATATTAATAATTATAACAATTATAATATTAACATTAATAACAATAATAATAAAGTGAGCAGCTAAATAGATTGCTGAAACAAACAATAGATTAACTATTAGAAAACTAACTATAACTTGACCGGGTGGGCCTGGGACTCCTGCATCTCCCTGAAAAACAAAATATTAATTATTAAAATAATTTATTATTATTTTACATATATTATTTCGACCAGACAATTTTTCTTTTTTAATAGACCAGTTGAGATGGTTACAGGATTTTATTACAGAGATGGCGCGCTGTTTAAGGCCGAGGTGGGAGTCAAAGGTGACTCCGAGGAGTTTTAGGGTAGTAGAAGAAGAAGGATGAATAGTGCCAGCGATGTTTATTGAAGATGTGCCAAAATCAAAGTTGAGTCCTTCCAGCAGTGTTTGGTAATTAATAACGCCGAAGGCCGCCGAGAGGTCGAAGTCGACCACGACGGCGCAGTTACGATTTCCACATATGGAAAGATTTTTGGACTTGAGCGCTCTTGAAGATGGAGAGGAAAATACCAGTGCTGAAAGAAAGGTTAGCGAGTTGGGTGAGGATGGGAGGTAGGATGGGGAGTATTTTTTAGTTAGGAAGTAAGGAGAGGAGATGTTTTGTTGGGTAATGCGTGAATCGCCTTCAGGACTTCTATCGGCCAGATGGGCGGGAGTGTTGAGAGGGACGTGCCCGAGAACTGCTGGGTGGAAAATATGAGGTGGAGGATGAAGCGATGTTTTTGGCGATTGATTGATGAATGTTGGCGATTTTAGAGATGAAAAAAGTATTGAACGAAGTGACGAGAGACTGGCACTCAGCATCAGAGTAATGCTGTTGCGGGCGACCATGCAAGATTCTGTAAAGTGAGCGCCACATGGAACGTGGATTGGCATTGGAGCTGAGCCCCTCCTTGATGTAAGACGCCCTGGAATTGAGGATGGCCAGTCTGGCAGCCTCCTTTGCAAATATGTAAGCTTGTTTAGCAGCAATCGGTTCTTCGAAATAAATGCTCCATGCGTCGGCAACATTTCTTGGCTTCCATCGCCTCGTTGGAAAGCTGGTTGTTGGAGTGCTGGCCGACATGGACAGACCGCTTCTTAATAGGGGTGTGTTTATCGAGGAGGATCTCTAGCTTTCTAATGAGGAGAATAGCATAGTCGTTGGCGTCTAAGTCACAGGAGCTCTTCGGAGACACAGAGGGGATCCGGTTCGAAGATGTCCCAGCTGCTGAGACGACGGCGATGAATAACCCGGGTTGAGGGTTTATGTTGATATTATCTTAAAGTTTATCCTTATACTTAATTAACAATGTTATTATTGTTAATATTTTATAAATAATATTTAATAACTCAATTTTATGATTTAATAAACATAGCACGCCCACTTTTTGACCGGGAACTCCAGGCGCTCCATCAGCTCCGGGTGGTCCCTGGAAAAGCATTCATAAAAAGCATTTCATTAAATTATTCTATATTTGGTAAATTATTAAAAATTAGACAAGTAAATAGAAGTAATTTATAATTATAATTATTAATTATAATATTATAAAATCATAATATTGATGCTATAAATTATAATATATAATATTATATATTCTTATAAATTATGTATTTATACATTTATTTCCATATTACATATTACATATTTATATTTATATTTATTATATATTATATATTTATATTTATTATATACTATTTATATATTATTATGATGTTATGATATTAATATTATAATATATAATATTATAAATAATAATTATAATTTAATGACATAAATTAATTACATAAATTAATTATGATATTGCAATGTTTCGGTCGTTGGAAATATATTATGTTAATTATTTACACTACCGTGGGACCGGCCGGGCCAGGAGGGCAATTAGTTGAACACTGACCATCAGAAACCACATCCTCATCTGGAGCCTGAAATTATATTCAAATAATATCATCTTATTCATTTTAGTTAACTAAGATTGCTAGTTATTGCTATTACACTAAGATAATCGTAAATTATTCTTGTCATTAATAATATTAACGCAGCTGCTAACTAAGTGATTGTGCAATAATTTCATATTTTTGCTCTACTTGGACAACAAAAAATAGTTGTACCAACCTCGGAGATGTCACTTTCGTCTGGCGACATCTTGGCACCAGATGGCGCGAGAGTTGTACCTCTTGAGGCCTTAAAAAAGAACGCACGATTTGAACATAATTCATCCTTCTAAACTCCTAATTCTTACTCTAAACATTGAAATTCTTAAATTGTTTTATGTGAATGTTATTTAGATTGTTCGTTGTTATTCACTGAAATATTAAAAATTACTGTTTTATTTGTTAAATTTTATCAACTAACTTGAACATCAAAGCAACCGTCCTTGGAGAGTTTCGTTTCGCAGTGCATGATGAAAGCATGCAGATCCATCTGTCGATTTCATATTCATCTTCATTTAATGTTATTGTAATCATTATTATTATTATTATTATTATTGTTGTTGTTGTTATTATTATTATTATTATCATTATTATTATTGCTATTGCTATTGTTATTGTTATTGTTACTGTTATTTTTATTGTTATTATTATTATTATTTTTATTATTATTATTATTGCAATTAATATTGTTATCGTTAGTTGTTTTTTTATTGTTTAATTAAGATTTATATCAATATAAAAAAATTATTTATCATATATATTTATGCATTTTGGCTATTTTAAAATATAACCAGTAAGTGAATGCCTAAAAATGAATGATTTACAACAAAACAAATTTGAGACAAATTCTATTGTATATTATTGTAAATTATTGTATATTATTGTATATTATTCCACAAACTCCCCCACACCAACATTTAAAGTAGCGTTAACATTGGAAACAACAGGTACGAATGTGGTTATGTCTACAATCAGTTTAACATCCTTGCACTATTCTTTTTGAGAAATTTGAGAAACAGGACGAATATTTAACTTTGCACCGTGACTAAACACAAAAACTAAGTGCTGACATCTGAGAAATATATCACCACTTAATTGGCCTTTCAAATACGAATCCCGTAATTTCGTTGTTTAAGCTGAAAAAGATTGAATTTAACAAAAAGAAAGTTTAGAAGAAAATGTAATCTAAAAAATTAATTCAGTTCAAACTCACAGGTATGGACTCCCCCTTGTCTTTCCAACCGAGGTACAATTTGGCGTTGTTGGTGTCAATGATCTTCATAGATGCCATCGTCGATGACTGTCTCTTGCAATCGATTGAGAGTTCGATCTTGTCGGAGTCGAAGATGATCTGCAGTCTGTGCCAACCTTTGTCGAAGAGCTGCCAAGATGAAGGACGCGACTGGTTTAGGATGAATTTAGTTAATTAGTTAATCGACCATTTAGTTGTATTTGACGGCTACACGACATGAACTTGACTTTAATTCATTTTTGGATCATTAAATGAATTAATTAGTTTAATTAAACACATTTGCACCAATTTGTGACAGATTTTGAGCGATGTCCGGCAGCTGTTAGACGGAGTGGAATTGTAAAAGGCCATGAATAATTGAATAAAAGGTTTGCTTCAAAAGTCTGCAGTCTTTAATTTGAAGCAGATTGCAGCTCAGAAGGACCCTTGCTTCCACGTGACACACGCGACTTGCTAATTAAAATATTTTAAGTGCTTTGTGCAAACAGAACCAGCAGTCGTTTTCTTCGACACCGAGTGGGTCTGTATCAAAACGGAGAAAACCCAAAAATGGCGAAATCTTCGTAAATTGTGATTAACGACTATAGAAAGTTCATGCGTTATTTCCTTAGGAGATAAAATATCGAAAACTGAAAACCCATGCTGATCCTAAACCTAAACGTAACTAGTTTTGTGCATATTGCAATGAAGCTTTTTGCTATTTCGCCGTTTTTTTTTCTCCGTTTTCCATTGGATTCCACTGGAGCGTAGCATGCTTGTAAATTTCTATGCACATTTTGACGGACAAATTTGTTTTGGTTGATGTTTTAAATGTTTTAATTAATCTTACATAAAAACATAAAATTAATTTATAGTGGTTTAAGTCTGTCTGATAAACCACTATCTTAGTTTGTATATGCAACAATATTTCACAGTAAATAGCCGAGAGATAGACAAGCCTTTAGAAAGTTTTAAACCTTCGAGACATCTTTGAGATTCTTGAAGTGCACTTCCTTCGTCTCGTCGTTTGGATTCGTCACAGTTAGATGGAGAGACTGACTTGATCCATCCATGTGGATGGCAAATATGACTTTATTCTGGTCATTCTCCAATCGAATCAAGTTGAAGACATCCCTGGAAGCTCTACCAGTGACTCTGAAGATGGTGGTCAGCAAGAATTTGTCGGGTGCTGGACTCGGAAATACCTGGCTGGAAGGTGATTGCAGTTGACTTTAAGATTGGAACATCATTAGTATGCTGTGAAATCATGAAACATTGAAGAATGTATAAGGAAATATTTCAACAGATTATTGTTAAGATGTGGAATAAACAAAAATTCAAGAAATATGAAAAGTTCAAACTTGACTCGAGCAGGCCAAGAAAATAAATCGCAGGGTGAATATTTAACTATTAAACAATTTAATCGGGATAAACAAGAGTTTGTCTCAAGTTTATCGCAAGAGCTCACGTGCTGTTAATATTTGCATCTTTGATGGGAAATTATAAGAGAATTTATAATATTTCTACAATTACATGTATATTCTCTATCTATAATTTAAGCGGAAGATTTTTATAAAAAGACATAATTTGTCGCTAGGGATTGCTGCCATTTTGTGACTTTTTTGAAAATTTAGAAAAAAAAAACAAACTATTCTTACTCTGCGTTGATGTTAAACCTTGCATTTTTTTGGAGATGATAAGCGACAGAATTTCTGGAGGGTCCCGTCACTAAAGTCGCTCCTGAGCTTATTTGATCTAAACCTATCTTGTCTAGCAAGTTAAAGGCTGAAAGAACAAAATATATCCAACGAAAATGTAATTTAAATATCATAATAAATAGCAATTATTAAATTCGTTATTGCGTAGTTATTAATAAATGCAATAAAAAAAATCAAAAGTATTTCTATTCCATTTAAAATGAGAAATTACAGCTCACATTTGAAAGCGTCTGAGCATGCATTTCCTGTCACCGAAAGAAAGAAGCCTCCTGAGCCTATTAATAACGGATCACATTGTTTTGTCACAATTTAATATCTTAATCAATTAAATAATATTAATTAACTGCAAGATTCATTGTGCAGATTAAAATTCGGTTTTTACGGATTCCTAGTCATTTCTTCTCGAATAATAACAAGATCAATGCTGGAGCAAAGTTTGATCATTTTGTCAGAAACATTTTTTATTTTATTTTTTTTTTTTTAAATCAATCATTAGAAGTTATTTGTGGCAGTTAATCCAGCTAATGTAACAGATTTTGTACTATTCCAATAATGTCCATTTTCTTTGCGAAAAAACTTTAAAATGTGTTGTCAACATAAGTTCAATGGGATGTATCAGGATTATTTTTCTATGCTTGAATATATTTGGAAGAAAGTGGACAATAGTTTAGATATTTGTCTAATTGAATATAAATCATGCATAGAAATTATTTGCAAAAGTAACAAATATTTAAAGAATCGGTGTAATGTAAAGCTAAAATTCCTTAGTGGCATGAAAACTTCAGATAAAAAGGACCCCATTTTTCAGTTCTTAAGAAATATTTAAAGAAGCAAAATGAGTTGAAAACTTGGAAGCATGGACTGCGACTTGAAAGTGATGAGATTTAATGACGGAGTTGAACGTGTAAACAAAAAATTAGTCGGCGCTTCTGAATATTGGGATTAGTTTTTATTGCGAAGGAAGTTTGAATATAGGTAATTAGACGTGTTTCAGAGTCCAACTTGAAAGTAACATAAATCATGATTCAAAGTCCCATTCTAAAACGAAACTGTTCGCGGCCCTGTTATGATGCATTTTTCAGTAGCAATTCGCAGAAAATTGTAGACCAGATTCTAGAACTAGAAGGCAAGGAGCATAATTTATGATATTATAAAAACATGTATATTATTTATAATAGAGGTAGCATATGTTTACAATCAACAAAGGTCAACAACATTAGCAGAAATAGGTCGTAAAGTTTCTAAAAATTTTTGAAATCTCAGGCCACCAAACATCAGTGATGACACGGTTGTAGAAAATGCACTGAAAATAAGAAACCCTAAAGAATTTTCAAAAAAAAATGAAAACTTCAGCTCGTGAAACCTTAAATAACGGTTTAATTAATTTAACTAAATGACAATGTAAATAATTAAGTAAATGTGGCGCCAATAAATCTGTAACAATTGAACAAACCGACACGAAAACACCCACGAAGTTTTCATTTAAGTTGTTCTCACTTTCATTTCAATCACAATTTCACTTTATGTTGCGATTTTGAATTTTCTTCCTTATTTTATTTTTTTTTTTTTTAATATTATGTTATCTAAATGCATTGTTAATGTGTTTCTGATGAACTGGTCTTACTTAAATTAAAAATCCTAATTACAACAGATTATCCCTCGTTTATTCAGGAGTTTAAGTGTCATTTAAACTTTAAAATTACTAAAAAGCTAAAATAACAAAATAAAAATAAATGCGGAGATTTAAATTATTTATATAAATAATATGTGCTTTGAAATTTCAAAATTATTTTGAATTTTTAAACATTTGAGTTCATTTTAAAAAGACTTGATTTGAAAACGCATTTGTCTGTTTTCGTTCCAACAAATTTGAAATGACTTTTATAAATTAATAAATTACAATAAATTTAAGCTTGAATTTAGTAATTTCTGCTAAATGAAAGATAAAGTATTTCCCAGAATAAATATTCTAGAAAATCACCACGTGATATCAGAAATTGTCAAACATATCCAACCTCCAACTGAGGATATCAATAATCCGAAAATAAATACATGAATTACTCTGAATTGATCTGCAAAGTAAAATTCTAAAACTTTATTCCTAGCAAACATTTTGATGAAAGAATTCTTGTCCAATGTTCAAGTTAGTCCCTCCTCTTAAATACACCAGCTGGTGAGTTAATTGACAAACTTCGTTTAGAGCACTGGATGCGCACAAAAAGAAAAATGGGTATCTGTCCAAATCCCTGGATATCAAATCCGAAGTGTTTCTTTATTTTATATATTTATTAATCTCGCAGAATGTTTTGCCAGGATGTTAGCAGAAGATCGAATTTAATTATTTAATGTAAATTAATGAAAGGGGATCAGAATTTGAGATGGATTAAGTAGGGAAACAATGGGGTTCAGGAATCGTGGTATTTTACACCGAACTGGAGTCAGTTAGAATACCGAATTTAGTTTCGAGGTTTGTGTTTGGTTAGGTAATGTGAATTTTTTTTAAGTATTAACTGCCAGAAATTGTATTTGATACTGGTGAAGTATATTTTTAAGGCCGTGGCACTGAAATTTCTATAGCTAAAAGTTTATTCATCTATTAAAGATCGTGTTGAAGTTTATTGATTCAAATTGAAATTTCAGGACGTCTGGGCATTGATTTCGTCAAAACTAAGTAAACACAATTTAAACTAATAATAATATTAAAACAGAGAACAATCGGATCTGTTGAAATTTTACTATGAAATAAAACGTTACAAAATAAATAAAAGTCCACTTTTAACCAGCACATGGACGGGCGAAAACATTTTAATTAATAACAGAGATGGGACTACTGCCAAAATCAAGCAAGGAATTTAGCAGTGCCGACTACTGGGAGGCTTTTTTTAAGCAAAGAGGCGACAAAGTTTTTGAATGGTTGGTTTTTTAAATTTGGTTTTAATCTGATTGATGCATACCTTATTTGCCTTAGATAATCTAAAGCATCTATTTCGTAATTATGTCGATGATTAAGAAATGATATTATTTTCATACATTTATATTCATACTCAGGTATGGAGAATTTTCCACCTTAAAAGAACTTTTGGTAAAATATGTGAAGACAACAGATAAGGTATTGATTCCTGGGTGTGGAACTTCTGAACTGGGACTCCACATGCACGACTATGGATTTCAAAGCATCACCTGCACTGACATCATCCAGGATGTAATAGAACGCATGAAGAAATACTGTGACGACAAACTTGGAATTTCATACCAAGTTATGGACATTTTCAAGGTGGTTAACTCACTTTTTTCAATAAATATTCTTTTTATATTAAATATATATTCTATCCATCACCCATCAAATTTATTTAACTATCATTTTCTAATAATTTCTTGCATTTTCTGATAATATTTTTTGATATGCTTAAGTTCATGAAATTGATTCATTTCAATAAATATGATGAAAGTATCTCAACTGTTATCAAAGATAATCAGTGCACTGTTATTATATTTTTATTTGAAAAACTTTCTCAGATGGATTACAAAGATGGGGAATTCAATGTCGTCCTGGACAAGGGTACCTTGGATGCACTTTATTCGCAAGATGATCAAGAAAACGAGGAAAAGATTGAGAAGATGTTTGCCGAAATTTCGAGGGTTCTCAGGATCGGAGGAAGGTACTTGTGCATCACACTGGCGCAGTCCTTCATCGCCAAGAAAATTGTGCAGTACTTCACTAACGAGTAGGTTGTCTAATAATAATTTAAATACCTAATTTTTGAAGAACCATGTAATTGTCTAAAATGTTTTTATTGCTTATTTAGAAGTAATGTGACTCTAAGCACTAAAACAATTTACCATTTTTGGAGGAAAATTAATGTCATAATGGATTACTTGCTCAAATGGTAATTTCAAGTAAATTAGGGAACTCAGTGATTAAATTATTTTTTTGATGATTTGTTATTTAATTTATTTTTTATTATCAGAGGGTGGTTGGTCAGGGTTTGCCTGAATTCAACCAGCACCAGAAAGAATCAATCAGATCTTCCAGTTTTCATGTTTGTTTTGACAAAGTTCAAAAAGTTGCCAAGTGCAAAACCAGTTAGTTGTGCAAGAAATTATCGACTTCTTTATCAATTTATCTTTCTGCCTCACTTTTTTTTATTTTTAAATATTCATAAAATAATTTGTTCCATCAAAGATTCTGGAACTTTCCTTATTTGATGAATCTGTACAAAGAGTTGATGGCACTGATCAAGTTTTGTCAGCCATCACAGAACTGCAGAATTATGCCCTTGTAAAGAACAACTTGCATTATGGGTTATCTTGCATTTCACGCCATTTGTTGAATTAAATTTTGTATTATCAGATTAAAATGCTAAAACCTGTTGCTTGTTGTATCATTAACATTAACGCATTAACACCAAATATCCATTTTTTTAAATATTTTTAATTTTTGTAGATATTTTAATAATTAACCTCAATCATTCACCAGAAAACCCCTTGACAAACAAATTTGTGTGGAGCTCCATGATTCGACATCACCCGAGCCCAGATACTCGATCCACGTTGTTGATGGACGTGGGAAAAAGAACCAAAAATTTGCAGTCTTTATAGTTCCCCTTGGAAGGTCAGGAGGCAAAATGAAAAATAAACTTGTATTTTCTGCTGTTACATAAGATAGTTTGCATGACTATTATTGTTATCATTATTATTGGTATTACCCTCTACCATAATATAATATGTTATTACTCTACATCTTATAATGACAACATTTGAATGATCTTGTAACGAATTCCTCATATCCTACTTCCACCAACAGGGAGAGTGAGTGGCTCTTCTCCTCAGATGAGGGAAGGAAGCAGCTCCATGAGAGTTGTGGTTTCGGTCGTCTGCTCGTCGTCCTCCTCAGTCGGAAGCACAAGTACGAGTCGATTGAGGCCATCAAACATGAACTTTCGCCCAGGGTTCCCCAACTGGCCCCTCATCTCATCAATGTTGAAAACGTAAATTTTACGACACTAAGTTTTATTGTTGTTTGTTTTTAAAAGTTTAAATGTTTTTTGAAGACGGTAGGGATACCGGTTGTTGTTGAAAAGCAGTGGTTTTGGTAATAGTGGTGATTAACTTGTTAATTAAATTGATGACATTGACGACAGCTAAGTTGGTTATTGGTTCCTTGAGGAAAATTCATTTCTTTTCTTCAAATTATTTTAGAGTCCCTTCTTGTCGATCGGAGATTCTGCCGACATGACGCTCTCCCGTGATTATGGCACGAGCGAGTTGAGCGGAGATTACGTGGTCGAGGACGTCCAAGTGGACAAAGATGTCTACAGGAGGCTCATCTTTAGCAGCTCGCCAAATGTCATCCAAACTGAAGTGGTTCTGAATAGAAGTTTGTCTCTTTCCCTTTGACTCTTCCCAGATCAAAATTCTTTGATTTCCTTGATGATAAGTTTTACTACTATTACAAATCATGTTAAGATATAAATGGATTATTTGGTTAGAGTTTTATTAATTAACATAGATATATTCAATACACATTTCTATGGATATGGCAATTTAACATTTACAGTTGTGAAAAAAAGTGCCAAGAAATTTGCTCCAAAAGCAACACAATATGCCATAGACCACAGTTCACTCACGTGTCAATACTACAGGCCGGTCGCAGCAGGTCTCATCTTCACCGAACATTTCCTGTGCAAGAAGACACTGAAAGGTTCAAATAATCTGATGATGTTGTGATGAGATGATGTCAAAAATTCTTAAGGAAGAAATTTCTTAAGCCTATGTCATACCATCATTGTCATTACAAGCACATGAATTTCGCATCTTTAAAGATGCTCAGCATTTGGTGCTATTTGAATGAACAATTGATTACAATTATTCTGCTCTGAACAAAATAATTAACTCACTTTGTTGTTGTTGTTTGAACAGGGTGAAATGTCACAATGCATTTAAATGTTGTTGTTTTCTTCAGCTGATGTCAAGGTGGCTCTCATTGGCTTAGGAGGGGGTAGCCTGTCCATGTATTTCCATGAAAATATCTCCAAGGTGCTCTTATTGACTCCAGTGGCTTTTTAATTTTGCATGTCATGATGAGAATTTGAAATAGTTATGTAGTGATTCCAAATAAAGAATGATGGACTCTTTATTGGAAATGTTACAGTGGTTTCTCAAGGTGGTAATTTGAAAATTTCTTGCAGGTGAAGTTAAATGTGGTTGAGTTGGATCCAGAAATTGTCAATGTGGCAGAGAAGCACTTTGGCTTGAAAAAGGATGAAAGACTTGTAGTTGAGGTTGGAGATGGACTCGAGTTCATCAAGAATCAGCATGTCAAAGGTTTGCATTTCAAATGTTCTTGAGGCTTTTGATCACCTGTAGACATCTGCCAAAGATTCCAGCAGAAATTAAAAATTGCTATTATCAACAATGTTTTACATAAAATTAAGCAACATTCTTCAAATTAATTAAGTAATTATCAACACCTTCGTCAACAGGTGCAAAGTATGACATGTTGATAGTCGACGTTGACAACAAAGAAACTTCTCTTGGAATCTCCTGTCCTCCCCTCTCCTTCCTCGAGGATATGATCCTCAAATCCTGCCATGAAATTGTCAGCCCAAAAGGTGACTTGCATTTCTTCTTAGGCACAAAACTTAAGTGAATGAATTCTTTTTTATAAATTATCAGTTTTAATGGTTTCTTTAGCTTATTACCTATGACTTTAAAATATATCCAATCTCTATTCCTGACAAGATCGAATTGGTGTTAAGACTTCTTGTTTGCAGTACACTTTTTTTTTTCTAAAAAGATTGTTTAAAAATGTAAAATCAATTAAATAAGTAAAAATACAACCTTGTAATTTCAGGAGTTTTTGTTCTGAATCTTGTAACGAGACTGAAGGAGAGGCGAGAGTCCATCCTTGAAAGTTTGAAGTCCATCTTCAAAGAAGTTTACGGGGTTCGTGTTGATCAGGATGTCAACGAGGTGCTGTATTGCCTGCCCTTCAAGCTGCTTCCAGAAGGTTCCAAATCTTCCACTGACCTTTTGGCAGAGTCTTTTGAAAGACTGAGGAGCTCGTTAAAGGATAAAAACCATCGTGGGGTGTTTGACTTTCAGCCTCAGAACATGAAGTTGTTGTAGCTTCTTTGTTAACCAATAAATGCTGTCAGGAGATCTTGATCAAAGTGGTTGGTTAAACAGATGCGTACTTGCGTTGAATTTTAACCAGTCTTATTTCGAGGCTGAAAATGGTTTTTTATGTATTTACAAAACCGGAATAAAATTTACCAACGTTAATAATCGGTTTTTACCAGGGCCGCCGATAGAAATGTCGGGCCAATAGGCAGAGTAGCCATGGGCTCCTACGTTATGTCGATTTGGTAATGGAAAAGCACAAAAAAAAGGTCATGATTGTAATTTTAATAATTTAAAACCCGGACTGGACCCTGGACATTCAAATTAGAATTTTTAAAATAATTGTTAAACTGAATATTATTTTCAATTTTGTTCATGTCAGCTTCTATCATCTTCCCATGGGGAAGTCAAAAGTTCGTCTATTGTAAAAGTAGGCTTAGTGTCGGATTCATCATTTCCATCATTTTGTTGAACTGATAAACCAGACAAATCAACATCATTTTCATCTAATCATTCAGCACATAAAATATCAATTTTCTTTGTGTGCAATAATTGCCATCAGCTCTTTATGTCGTTTGGCAGCCACTCGAATTGGCTGAAGGTTTTTTTTTTTAAATAAGATGTTAATTTGTTGTGATCATGATCGCATTGTCGGTGTTGCTGAACATGATTCTTTAACACGATTTGAAACTTTGAAACACAGCCGCCGACAGAAATTTCCGGGCTCCAAGTAGGCACAGCCATATTTTATGGAAATTTGGTAATGGAAAAGCAAAAAAGTCATGATTGGAAAATTTCAATATTTTAACATCTGGGCGGGCCCCTCGGGCACTTGCCCCCTCGGCGGCCCTGCTTGTGAAGCAACATAGGGTTACAGATTTTGCCAATCCGTTCAAGCAATGTCGATTGAAGCACTAACAGTAATGTTATATATCCATCTGTTAAATTTAGATTTGTTATCTTCAAAAATAGCACTGTTGACGTCAATTAATCTTAAACTCCCTCTTACCCTTGTCAAGAATTGTCAAACCTTTCAAACTGTTTCCCTCCCCTATGTTGTTGACATAATTTATGGGCGGCCCCTAAGCATTCATTATTATTATTATTATTACTATCATTATTATTTTTATTATTATTAAACAAAATAAATCTTCTTGTGGAAGAATCAAACCAATGTTTACTCAATTCGCCGTCTGTTTTCTTTGACGATGTACTTAACGACAGCCAAGAACAGTGCAATGGCGAGTATGATGGCAACAATGTAATACATAAACTCGTCATCAGTTTCTTCGAGGTCGTCTAGCAAATACAAGTATTTGCGATAAATAAGTGTGATTCATTCAAATGATGACTGTTATCTTAATATAGGTTCGAAATAACTTAAAAGGGTACCACAAGAATCGCCCCGAGAGTAACTGGTAATGTTAATTCATATAGTTAGTGATCAGTCGAACCACCTTGAAAAAAGCTTCGATCTTTGTTTCTGGGGGAGGTGATATTCCTGCGAGCCTTTCCCGGAGCTTCCATGATTAATGTTTTGGGAAAGTGTGACGCAATGTTTACACCATCGAATAATTGAAATCAAGACGTTCCCTCCGTCGGTCAATTAGTGACTTCTTACAAAGAGAACATTTAAACTGTAAGACGGGGGTTTATACATAATTTTGTCACATCCCCCGATGCTGAACGAAGTAAGTTTGTGAACCACTGGATTGCACAGCTCTGAAGCAGTCATAACATTTGAAAACGCTCAAAATAAGATTAAATTCAAAATTATAAATGCATTATATGTCTTGATAATTAAAGTTTAATGACATTATAGATTTATTGCGACTATTTCTTAGATGCGGTATCTTTGGTAATCAATTAAGTATCGTTTGTTTAGATTGTATTGTTGACATAACTTAACCTTTAAAAATGAGGACTGAGCTAAAGCTTTTGAAATATATGAAAAGTGGAAGGATAAAGAAGTTAAAAAGATATATCGAGAAATATGAGATCGACGTTCATTCTTTCTGTTTCGCCGATGGAGATTATGTACTTCACAAGCTTTGCTTTTATGGTCTATTGCCATGTATCAAGTAAGTTTTTAAGACCTGTATATTTATGGGTTTTGACATTGATTATTAAAATGAATTATAAGACCTGCTTATTTTGCTCTTTTAATATTTGTTGTATATGTATTTATTATTATACAATTAACGAATATGATAAATATATTGCAGAACATATTTTCATTCAAAACATGCATTCCTTGTCAAAAACATCAAGGGAGAACTTCCAAGTCATGTTGCCATCAGAGGTGGCCTCCTGAGGTTGACTGAAGGCATTTCAGGTAAAAACACATACTTTTAATAATTTTATTTGTAATACAAAAGTATTTGTCTCAATGATTAGTCAATTTATTAAAATTTCTAAAATATTCCAGATTTTGATTATGGAAGAGTATTCGTGAATATGGAAGATCTTGTTGGATTTGTAAAAGATATTTGTCCTGAGTCATTCAAGGTAACTGGCAGGTTTGGTTCAACTGCTGAAATGATGTATAGAATTTATATCAAGAAAGCTGAAGAAAGATTCTCTGAAAATTGCCATTCCTTTAAAGGTGAAGACTTAGAAGATAACTGTCAAGAAAAGTATGAGGATTATTATGATGAGGATACGGACAACACAGATTACTTCGATTCATTTTCTGGTGGCTCACATGAAACATGGGATGATTGGGCTAATAGGATATCAAAGGAGTATCGTCAAAAGAAGAAAACGTCTTCAGAATATTATTATTATCCAAAATCTAGTGAGAGAACACGTCCAAAATCTCCTCCCATACCAAAAATATCTGCTGAAAAAATTAAAGCATTTGAAGAGAACATGAAGAAAATCAATGAAATGCACAAACATTCAAACAGAGCAAAGTACGAAAAAGAATGTGAACAGTTTTTCAAAAAGCATCGACAACCTGCACCAGATTCAATTTCATTTAAAGATGTCCCTTGGCCTCATCCTCGAAATGGAAGCACCAGTGACATTGAGAGCTTCTTATTTTCTGGCATGGATAAGAAATCAGTTGAATTCAAAGCTATGATCAAGAAGCATCAAGTCATGTGGCATCCGGACAGATTCATGAATCGCTGTGAGTCTAGCATTTGCAGCAGGGACAGATCTAAAATTTTGAAACATGTTATTGAGATTTCACAATTTTTTAATGCTTTGGTGTCGTCTCTTTAGCCATGTTGTTTAAAATCTGCATTGTATTGTTTCTTTAATGAATAAAATTCTTTAATTTTTGTTGCTGTTTAGAAAACCTCGTTCCTAAAATGAAAAAAAAAGTTCATCCTTTGTCTTTACCTTCCACTGACAGGTCTCTTTGCAATTCTTTGAGGTTTAAAATCCTGCTTCTCATTCTTCGAAATCCTTGGTCTCAAAAACTTGAGGAAACTACTATTTTGCTTAATTTAATATAGTTTTTAATTGTCTTGGAAGTCGTTGTCAATATTGCCAGAAAGGATTGTTCTTAACCTTTTCTGAAAACAGTTTAAATTGTCATTACATTTTCTGAAGCATTGAGACTTCTGAGTTTTTGGAAGACTGACTTCTAAAGCCTAAACCCAGGGCGTCTTTACTCTGTTTGAGAAGATAGTCTGTGTAATAATCACAAGCACTGGATATGGGTAGCAGCTATTTAGTTGGGTTTTTTTACACGACGGATGATTTGATTCGAGTTTCTTTCGGGGGGAGTTTAGGTCAGGAGGGAGGAAGGGCATATCGTTGTTTTACAGCGTTTCTTTTTTATTCTTTTGGTAAATTTTCTTTTTTATTTTACTAGATTTATATAACTCCACTCAAAACGAGAAAGCTTGATGCCGTTAGTAAGCGGTGGAATGCTAATAAATGACTCTTCTAAGGTTATTTGAGATGCTCAGCACACGAACGTTGACAATTTCTCTACATCATTTAGACTTAAAACATCAAACATTTGGAAATGATTCGTCTGGAGCAAAATATTTTAAGCACTTTTAAATTTAAAATTGTAAGAGTTTAAATACTTGTTTCTAAGTATTTTACAATATTATAATTTAAAATTTTACGCATCTGAAACTAGTAAATTTTTATGCTGTCTTTGTAAACTGAACACTGCTGCTTCAGGACTATAATCACTTTTAGCGCGGCTGCAATTATAATAGAATGGCTTACAGTTTACCCCTTGGTTGGGAGGAAAGGATAAGTAGGTCCACTGGTTCGTATTGCTGTTTGTAATTTATTTCCCTTTGTGTTTTTGCACATTTAACATTTATTCAGGGAAACCATATTACTTCAACACTTTCACTAAGGAAAGCTGCTGGGAAAAGCCTTCTGCCGACGGAAGATCAATGGAGCAAGTTCAGTGTTCTCACATTTTAGTCAAGCACCGAGAATCCCGTCGGCCGTCTTCCTGGAGGCAAGAAAGAATAAACAGAAGCAAAGAGGAGGCACTTGAAGAACTTCAAGGTTTAATTTCTTTGAGAGCTTTCTCCAAATAAATAATAAAGACTTTAATATGTTTGAAAATGGTTTTTTTTACATCTTTGTGCTTATAAAGTTAAATAAATTAATTTTCTGATTTAGATTACCTCCAAGATATCAAGTCTGGCAAAGCCACGTTTGAAGAGCTTGCCTCAAAGTACAGTGACTGTAGTTCTGCAAAGAACAATGGTGATCTTGGACCTTTCAAAAGAGGTGCTGGGATTTATTTGTCAAAAATATGCTAATTTATGTATGACTTTAAAGACTAACTGTTTTATCAGGTCAAATGCAGAAACCATTTGAAGATGCTGCTTTCAAACTCAATGTTGGGGAGATGAGTGAACCCGTGTGGACTGATTCTGGAGTTCACATCATCCTGAGAACAAAATGAAGCAATTTCTCTACATTCTATGGAAATGGAGGAAACTTTGTTTGATCGTTTTGGACGTTATTCTTGTTTAACTTGTGCAAGTCACAAAATGTGTAGCTAATAAATTTTTGGAAAATCTAAATTTTGCCTTATGATAAAGAGCACTTCTATACTTATTTTCATTTGCTTGGATGGATTGGACGAGGCTGCATTAAATTACATTTCATGTTCAAATCCAGGAAATTCCTGCTTCTTAGAGCTTTGTTTGTCAGAACTTTTGAGAGGTGGTTTTGTATTTCAGGATATTCTGTCCTCAATGATAGTTGAAGTACTTTGAGTTTGCTTAGTTATTATTTGCAAGCTTAGCTTTAATTTCTGCAATCCCTTGCACTTACCATTATACTCTCACTTTTTCCTGATTAGAAAATCTACTTTAATTTGTGAAGCCAAATTTACAAGAATGTAATCAAATAATTTTCATATTGCGTTGGCTAGTGTGAGCATTGGAGGAGAGAGCTTACAAAATGTATTTGTTTGCTAGGCTGTTAGGCCTATGAAACTGATTCTGCTTGGCACATAAATTAAAGAGCTTGAGAACAATCAGAGATGATGGGTGAGTTTGTGCTGCTTATCCAGTGACCATAAAATTCAACAGTAGACGTTGGCAACGCATGTATGAAAAGAAAAGAGTTTCAAATCACCTAAGCCTAACATAGACTACAGCGACGTCAACGTATCAACCATGACACGTGAGGAGGATGTACATCTCGGCAACTTTAAACTTCACATTTTATTGTCAGAGCTAGAAGGGATCGCAATAATAACCACAGAACATTTAAAATGTGTCGCTCATTTTTAATGAAGCCATTTTATATTTTGTTCTATGTTTCCATCATCAAACAAATAACTGTAAACATTCTTCGACTATTGATTCCAGCAATGGCTGCATAACATCTCAATCCAAAAAGATGGAAACTAAATCAAGAAAATTTGAATGTAGNATTTTGTTCTATGTTTCCATCATCAAACAAATAACTGTAAACATTCTTCGACTATTGATTCCAGCAATGGCTGCATAACATCTCAATCCAAAAAGATGGAAACTAAATCAAGAAAATTTGAATGTAGTATTTTCATAATATTTCTTCTCTTTTTAGAACGCGTAGAATGCTTCAGGTAGGCTTTACATTTCATCGCTTAGAACCTCTTTTAAACTTGGAGAATTCATATTACCCTCCTGGAATGACCAAATTCGAACTTTGTCCAGCATAAAACGAAGAAATTGATTAATTTTAAATAAACCTCTAAATTTATGAATTATTCAAATTTAGTAACGATACCGACTATCAAGACAACTTCGAAGATAGACTGTTCATTGATGACCAGAGCGTCATTATCTCGAAGAATCACACAGGTTTGAGTCTTTCTAGACATCACTTTTCTTAATTCGTATTAACTTTGTGCGATATTTCAAAAGGAAAGATGTTTCTGCGGGCTAAGACAATCAGCCAGGACGCACAATGGATGTTTTTTCTCGGCTCTTTCGCTGCTACGAATGCAATACTTTTTCTGATGTCCAGAATCTTCTACGAAATACCCAATTTCGTGCGTGAGTAATCTGATGCTTTAAATTTAAACGGTGAAAACAAGTAGATTTTTGCTTTATATTTTTCCGAACATTATTAGTAATATAAAATGTAATAAAGTGATTTAAATTAAGCCGGTGGAAGCATTAATGTCGTGTTTTGAAACTCTTTCAGCTGTCCTTTTCTAATGAACTTTAATCAGTCGATTAAACCTGATTCATAAGATACACTCGTTCATTTGCAATAAAGTACAATTTTGTTAGAAGTTTTGGTATCTCGCTATTTCGTTCTGACCCCTGTTATCTGGAAAGTCTCTAAGTCGTGAGGCGCTCGGAGGGTTAAAAATACAAAAGCGGGATGCAAACTTTCTTGGGCAGCCTCTTAAAAATTTATGAAAATTTTGAAATAAATAAAAATTTAAGGTAAAGGATCCCAGTTTCACCTTCTCATATAAGTTTGTTTGGATTATTGTTAATTGGATTAATTGACAATTATTCGAATAATTCCTCAGCAAGAAGTGTTAAGAAGTGGCGCAGGAAGCAGAGGAGAAGACGACGAAAACGTAAGCAATTTCTAAATCCACTTCGAATTTTTCTTAAATTTGTACTTAAATTTAAATTATCAATTAAACTGCATACAATAATCTAACTTAAACACTCTTGATGGAATTTGTAATTCATTTATGTAGCGCCATATATGCTATATGCACGACCGTTTCCATCACTGCCTTAAGCAGGAACGCAATTCTCTGAGCTAACTTGAGCTATATTAATTCACTATTGGATGAATTCATTACAAAAAATTAAAAAAACCTGTTTCAACAAATATCTTAATTGGCTTAATTCGTGGTGATGATTGTTACCATTGTTATTAACATCATTATCTGTTACTAATTTAACCAAATTTTGAAACAATTTGTTATTTGCTTCAGACTTGGCACTTCATCCAAGACGTGAAGAGATTCAGGAAGAAACGAAATGTAAGTTTATTTTGTTTGATGCATTTTATGGAATATATATATATATATATTGTAATTATGTATTTTTTATATAATTATATATTAATTTTATAAGTCGAGCATGATTTTAAGTTACGGTTATAATATTTTCCAGCGAAAGATGAAAGTGACGCTAAAGAAGAAGGTTAAATCTTTTTGCGAACTTGACCAATGAGATAAATTGTCAAATAATAATTGAAACGATGAAAATTCACAGAGGAAGAAGAAGCCGGTTAGGCTAAAGTTGGTAATTCTTGGAAATTTCAATTTGAGATGATATTCCATTTAAACAGCCAAATCATCAGCTGGCTCAGGGAACTTAAGTGAAAAAAGTGTCAAGTCTGAACAAAATGATAAATGAATCTAATCAATGGCAGAAGGTGAAAAAATAAATTCTTGAAAGGGACTATTTCTACTTCAAGAAAATGTTTTCCTAATAACCGTTGATCTTTAATGAATCGTTGTCTTTGTCATATTGTCTTTCACGATAAATTAGCTCAGAAACAAGTGGATTTATGCAAAAATAGATGATTTATCTTACGTCACAATTTGGAATTTACCCTTTAATTTTGTCTGCCGCTGCAAATTTTTAAGACATTTGCGACATGTTTCCAAAATCATTTTGAAAAAAATGAAGAGCCACTGCTCTGAATGAAAACCAAACGATTTTAATTAGTTTTTTTTTAATTATTTGAATTAAAGTTAACTGAAAAATGTCAGCTGAATTAAGTGAAAATGTAAAAAAGCAGAATGTCAGCTGGTGCCAATCAAAAGCTAGCAATCTTATGTCGTTAACGTTTGATTGAAAGGGTTGAAGCATTTCTAAAGTAACTTCATTGAGTCGTATGCAGCTGATCCCAAAGAATATTATATAATAATATTTAAAAAAATAAATATAATAATAATAATAACTATGCAATAAACCAACACTGAAAATACTTATTTGATAGCAAATATTGTTATTGTTCGTTTAATATAAAAAATTAACTGATAGTTAATCAACCAATTATCAATTGCCAATTACAATTATCAAAACTGACCAAAGTTTAATTGAAATCAAGTTAAGAATTTAAACAAATCATTCATGGATTGAAGACCTATTGAATGCCTCCGGGAGCGTCATCATGACCACTTCCATGTCTCCATTGGCTGTCTCTTCCTTGGACACCCATCCATTGGACGATGAATCTCGGTTGGGAGATCGCATAAAAGGAGTGATAGGATTTTATCCGCTTCTGGATCGTTTGGACTTTTGACGACAGATTTCCTACTGCTAAATACATTGCCGCAAAAATTAAAAATTACTCGCACATATAACATTATTGTTGTTATTTATTTATTTTGCTTAGGTTATGACAATAATTTTATCTTGGAGATGAGCTCGGTGATGATTTGGAATCCTTTGTATGGCAAACGACACGTCACTGGGTCCGAAATAAACCAGAAAAATGGCAACAGGAACCAGTATGGAGTCCCAGTAGAAAAGGATTCTCCCGAAAACGAAAATGCCGATTCGAAGAAACAAGAAGAACGCCTCAATTGGACATCCGATGGTTCTCGAAGTCACATTTCAATCGGAGGTGGAATTGAGTATCAGAAGTTTCTTCCTAGTTTCGGGGATGCAAACTTGGTGAAAAGTCAGATTTTCCTGCATCAACTTTCTCGATTCATGAAATTTTCATTCTTTCTTTCCCACAACTACTCGCCAATTTATCCACCCGAATCCATTGAGAGCCACAAACAATTGCTTCAGGTTGGTGCTTGCTTTGCAAAGTTGACAAGCATTCCAAGCGAGGTCAGCAACAACCCAAGAGGAGAGGTTGGCTTTCTCAGCCCAGGGAATGGGGGAGTAATGAACCACCCTGGAAACCATCCTCAGCAGCCATCATCACCTCCCAACAAGCCCTTCGAGTGCTCTAGGTGCGGTAAAAGGTTCAGAAGATCTTCGACTCTGAGTACCCATATGCTGATCCACAGTGACATCAGGCCCTTCATCTGCTGCTTCTGTAGGAAAAGGTTCCATCAGAAGTCTGACATGAAGAAGCACGTGTACGTACACACAGGTCAGTTCAAAGGTCACCTGACCTGTGCTGATTGATTACTTCTTACAGGCCACATGCAAACTTTTAAAATTAAAATTGATGCAGAAGAAATTCTGAAAAAAGGAAATAAATAAATAAATAATAAAACAAATGCTAAAATGCTTTAAAGAGTCTTAATTGAACTAAATACTCATGAAAAGAATATAGTGAATATCAGATGCGGCTAAGTATTTTGCAAGTTATTTGAGAGGAACATTGGAAATCCTCACATAAACGAAAATTCCAAACTACTTTTCAAGTTTTTTTCACTTTATATTTCGTTAGAATTTCATGAATAAATGTCGAAATCATTGTATTATATATATATTATAACATAAAATCATTTTTATTAAAATTGTATATAAAAAATAAAAAATTGATAAATTTTATATAAACTATATTAAGTAAAATGTTAAGCGATTTAAATAAAATGAAATATAATATGATTTAATAAAAATCTCTTTGAAATAATTTCAACCGTCGGCAGGAGAAAAACCCTTCAAGTGCCATGAATGTGGTCGTAGTTTCAGTCAGTCATCGAACCTTCTGACCCACAATCGGAAGCACATAGGGTGTCTTCCTTACAAATGCGAGGTATGTTTGGCACCTTTCCAGAGAAAGAACGACCTGAAAAACCACAAGGACGCCTGCCACGCTGAGGGGAAATCCTTGAAGTAGTTTGGAACTGGCGGTTTGTCAAGGTCATTGTCGAGGCAATTGAAGCCGGTTTTTGTATTGTTAGATTTTACGGCGGTTTCTAATAAAATCTAGGGTTGAAGAAACATTTTGAAATGTAAAATTACGCCAAAGAAATTCTTTAAGAAAAATAAATGATTGTCATCCATCCATATTCAAAATAAAACCTAGAAAATTGATTAAATTTCTTTTTAATATTAAACTTGTAAATTTGAATTAAACTTCAATAAAATAAATAAGAAACTAAGTTTCGACTTCCATTAAACAATAAAAAGGAAGGACAGCGCAAGGACTGAAATGAAAGTCCATAAAAATCCCTGAGCAGCGGAGCATGGAGAGGATGCTGCGAACTTTGAGCAATAAAAAGGATTTTCAGGCTGATTTATGCCGAGCAATCATTGAGAGTCTCTACACGGTCAGTTGAACGTTGATTGTTCGACTTGGTCAATGGATTAACTCAAGGAGCAGAGTCCCCCTCGATGACACACACAGCAACCATAAATTTGTATATTACCCCCCTTTAAATGCTCGATCTCCATTGTAGTTGCTCTTTAGGTTTTATCCTCCTCCTCCTCAACTACACAGTGATACAATCAGGTTGTCGCTCCATCCATCCATGCATCCATTCATCCATCCATCCAATCATCTATCCATCCATCCATGCATCCATCCATCCATCCATCCATCCATCCATGCATCCATGCATCCATTCATCCATCCATCCATGCATCCATGCATCCATGCATCCATTCATCTACTCATTCATTCGTCATACGACCTAGTAATTAGCTTGGTTGCATTGTAAACAGTTACAAATGTTATTATTGGTAACGAGATTTGCTAATTTTCGTAAAAAAATTGTAACACGTCAAATTCTAGGTTGGTTGGTTGAAGAGTAAAACTATTTTATCAAGAACATGGGGCTTATTTTGAAATCCACCTTTTACTTGTTATTACTTGAAGAATTTAGAAACCTACATATAAATACATAATAAATTTATTTATGATTTTTTCCAATATATATAAAATACAAATTTTATTTTTGTAACCATTTTAATGTTTTATTACAGTAAATAATAGAGATTGTTTATGAAAAAAGGGATCAGTTTTACATATTGTGGCACAACTACGTATTTTACATTTCTTCAGTATGCAACATACTTGCGTGATTATTTGTTGAATAGGAATATTGGACATCGAGTCTGATCTTCTGGGATTTTCTGAGATCTAAAACCTTAATTATCTGTCACAGAAAGCCTCAGAAAGATTCTAACTACAACAGTACAAACTTAATCAACATAAGCTTAATTAATGTTTTGTCACCAGGGTTATAACAATATATTTTAATTCAGAAATATTATTTTCTCCGGTCTAAACATCTAGTTACTTAAAAGAGGCTAATTGTGTCATCGTCATAATCGTCCTCGTCGTCGTCGTCGTCATCATCATCATCATGGACTAAATTTTCTGTTTCGAAGTTATGTAGTTTAACTAATTAACTAACCAAATAACTGGGCCACAAGTAGAGATGTTATGATGCTCATTTCTCTCATGAGGTTTTCACGCAACTATGTTGTGCATCACGTCCGTCGTCAGAAATTTCGGACCCCTAGGCACATCGGCCAATGGCCCTTAAACTATCGTCATTTTTATTCGAAAAACTTTATAAAACAAGTCGTCATACAAAATCGTAACAATCTAAGCTCGCATTTAATTGATATCTGTTATTATTCTACTAATAATAATAAATAATAATAATTAATAATTATTGTTAAATTATAATTTAATTAATTAATAATAATAATAATTATAATTATAAT
>MPNW01000250.1:69841-93405 GCA_011800805.1 Hirudo medicinalis | reverse complement strand
ATCAATATCATTATCAATATCATTATCATTATCATTATCATTACCATTATCATTATCAATATCATTATTATTATTATTATTATTAGTATTATTATTATTAGTATTAGTATTATTATTATTATGCAAACAGGCAAGCATAGTTACATCAATACCAAAGTTCTAATAGTGAGAAATCTCATCATTCATTGCACAAACACTCGTTGAGCAAATAATCATCATCGAACACAAGAGGTTTTCAGGAAAAAAATTGTTTATTCAGCTTTTTACCACTTTACCGTTCTTAACTTTTAAGATTTCTTTTTCATGTTGTGGAATTACTTTAGGAACAATATTTAACAAGGATTAATGATTTTTGAATGGAACATCAGACTAGAATCATCATATCAAAGCAAATTTAGAAGTATTTTTGCAAAGAATGGCTCAAAGAAATTGTCAAGTACCCGTAGGCAGGTGAGCAGGAAAATATAGGTGTGGCATTCCTGAAAATCTAGAGTTCCTAAAGCATATCAAACAACCTTGTTGTTTTTCTTTTAAATCTCAGTTTGCAATCACCCACGCATGTTACATTCTATTCATTTGTAAATGCATTATTTTTAAGGTAAATTTCAACATTTGCTTTAAAACCATTAACACTTGGCACGCACTGGGGATACCTCTTGAAATTTGAACCACTTGATATCCGAATAAAATACTTACATTCACTCTTGCTGACAGGTGAATCTAGGATGAGAAACATTGTTTTTTTTTAAATAAATAAATAGGATGCCAATAATCGATTAAATTTTTGAAAAATGTTTTCGAAGCAAACTTTCCTGGTCATTTTCCTTTACGTTCTCGCTTCATCGGGGTAGGGTTTCGTTTTAGTCAATAGTTAATACTTTTATTTCATAAATGCCTCACTAGTTCGTTGTTTTAATTTGCTACTAATTATAAATAATATTGTTATACTTTATAATAAATTATTGCCATTCTTACTTTTATTATTTTTATCATTGTTTACAAGCAAATTCAAAAATGATACAAAACTTGATTTTTATCAAAGGGCATCAGCAGTTGTCAGTGAGTGTAAGAAACATCCGAACAACATCTGCACCTGTGACAAAGGATTCACCAACTTGGGCGATAAATGTCTGAGTCTGTGGTTGGTGGTCGGGATATTCAGTGGAGTGGTTGTGTTGCTCATCATAGTCGTCATCATTCTCGGTTGTCGTCTGGCGAAAGCAAACAAGGCATACAAACAACCAGAACCCGTAGCAGATAGGTTTGAAAAGTTTGAATCATCATAATCATAATCACAATCATCATCATCATCATCATTGTCGCAATCGTAATCATCATCCAGCATGTTATTGTCGACCAACATATTGCCTTGCCATTCTAACTTTTGATATCAATTTAAAAACTTTGAATCGATGAAACATTTGTTCATTAAATTTGAATGGCTTCATTTGATTAAAAACAACTTGATTTTTATAAAGAGAAATTGATCAAATGTAAATACGTGGAAGCCAAATCCCGATTGGTAAAGAAATAAAACATACTCTTTTAAAAACGAGAAACTTAAAAGAGATTTTGATGTTTTTCCAAACTCGTGCTTGAATTTCTTCTGGGCAGCATTTTCAGAGAAGATCGATCAACTTCAACGAGCAGCATGCCAAGGAATCAGACCAAGGACGCCTCGACAGACACTGAGAGTCGAGAAGCACTCACTCGCACTCCTTTGGCGGTTCGTGACGATTTGAATGTTTATAATTTGGTTGAAATTTGTTAAAATGAATTTAATTTAAATGCAGAAGGTGCCAATGTTCGGAGCACCATTCAGTTACACGAACAGCTCATTTGAAAGCAATGAAAAGAGCTATGTACCAGACTTCATGAAGCGGAAAAACTACGATCAAGTATGGTGCAACACATTGCGTCACAAATAATCACAATTATTCATTAAATACTTTTATTAATTTATTAAATTCTTGAAAAATATTCTGAATCACATTTTAGAGCACTTTTGAGGAAATACCACTTCACGATGGCAGACGTTTGGACAGATCGAGTGGGGACGACTCGAACATAATCGTACGTCTCTAACTGCCAATAAAACTCACGATTATTGATAAGCAGATTAATTTCTTGAGGAAAGACACATTCCCCCATCGTAAACTGTTGTTACTGTTATGTTGAATTATTAATAGTATGATTAACTGATACGGTTAATCANGCCAATAAAACTCACGATTATTGATAAGCAGATTAATTTCTTGAGGAAAGACACATTCCCCCATCGTAAACTGTTGTTACTGTTATGTTGAATTATTAATAGTATGATTAACTGATACGGTTAATCAGTTAATATTACTCAGCAATAATTATTTTAATATTTATTTAATAATTATCACACTAATAATTATCTAGTTATTACTAAGTACTCGAACTCTGTAATTAATGACTAAATCACTTCGCAAAGCAAGCATTCTCGCTTCAATCCAGCCTGACATTATTTTCAGTTCTCCATCAAGCGGCCAGTCCACAGCTACTATTCAAAAGCATCTGACAAAAGTTTCTGAAGAACTTGAATCTCTGAAAACTCTCATTGAAATCTGCTTTTAAAAGTTCAAAGACATTGTTCACTGTGTCGACTTAATATATATTAATCAACAGATTCTTAGGAAAGAAATTTCTACCTTAAGTCCAATGAAGAGGCAAAGACATGTAAAAATGTTGATTTCAAAATGATTGTCTACAAAATGATGTTTATTAAAAATTATATAACAGCAATACCGTGTCAAAAAGTGAGATGCATGCCGACCATTTTGTTAGCCAATGAATAAATGAGCAATAGCAAAAATTAGTAATATTGCAAGGTCAAACAAGAAAGGGGCTTCTAAGCACAAAAAAACACTTCAAGGCAAAACAAGGCAACGATACGAAGAGAGATAAATGCAATCTGGAAACTTCCTACTGCAGCAATAAATATCATTTTCAAATTTCAAAAACCCAAATGTCCATCAAAAAGTTCTCAAAAGCACAAAATACTCAACTTTGGTGTGCAAGCATTCATCAAAATCTTCAAGTTAGAAAAATATTTGCTTTGATTGTATTCCAAAAGATAATATCATTAAAGACAAAGGCCAATACAAGGATTGATGTGAGCAGAGAGCATTCTAATTAAGCAGGTTAACTGGCTAAATCACCCACTTTAAATCAACACAGTAAAACAGTACTCTCAGAGAACCCATCGATTTTCAAGTAATTCCCCCTCAAAAAGAAATGTGATGGACAAAATTCACATGATTAAGCGATCATGATTATCAAAATCTAATTTGGGGGCGTATCACGATTTCGAGATCTGCAATCAACACGACTGGACGTACTCGCTCGGATACAGACCGACTTTACCATTCTTCCTTCCCGTCGCCCAACCCTTGTCGTCCTGTCCTTTGAGCTGCTCGAAGACGTCACCTGTAAATTGAATGCAATGGTACTCATTACGTTGTAGCAAGCGTTTGTGTTGGTGAGCATTATTTTAAACTGCAAAGTGATGATTCTTGTCAACAGAGGCATCTCATGCACCTCTCCTGTTGTCCGGAATGCATTAACCCCCCTCATAAGAGCTCAACCATCCCTGGAGCTCTTCAAAAGTCACCTGAAGATGCCCACATGAAGCCAGGGCAACAAAAACTCAAAGTGCCTTACAAATTAACTTTTATTAATATTAATATTATTATTTATCATTTATTTAATTCAAATAAATGTAAATATCCGATGCTTAATAATCTTCAGCTCAGCTGATGTTTTTTCTGTCGTAGTTAAAATGTCCATTATTAGGATAATCAAAATAGTTATTATAATAACAATAAAATAAAAACAACAACAACAACAACAATAATAATAATGATGATGATGATGGTGATGATGATGATGATAGTGATTATGATAGTGATGATAATAATGAAAATGATTATGATGATGACTACGATGCTAAGAAGGATCTATCTATTATTTTAAGCAATAAAATGCTTCTTCTCTCCATAAATCCAGACAACAACTAGAAGGATCATCAGAAATTCCACAGAAGCCAAACAATGAGCTCGACTTGTGATCGCACAGTTCAGCGTTTCTGCTCGACTCACGATCTTCCTGCGAGCGTTCGTGCGTCACGCGTTGCGACGCAATGACTCGACGCACAGGTAGTCGTCAACAGATCGCCGTTTCATTTGAAATGTTGTTCGGCTTTTATTTTTTGTCATTTTCTTTAAAATTCTTGTGAGTTTCAAACTTCTCGACTCGAGATCCGAAATATTTCGGGAAGAAATTCGTCGATTGCACAATGTTGATATTTCCGTCTCACTTCGATCAACTTCTCGCATTTTAGCACGAAGGAATCGGTCGATAAAATAATAACTGTCTGATCAGAAAACATGATTCTTGAAAACAAATTGTCAAAGCTGTCACCATAAAAATGCAAGTTCTAATAATAAATAAGAAATCATTTCATTGGATTGCAACATAATAAGCTATTTTCCAATAAAAACGTCAAATGCAACCTTTTCCGAAAGACAGTTCGTTCCCATTCTGACCTTCGTAGTCGTAGATAGCCTCGACCCTCGACCCGAAGGCAGGTTCCACGTAGCCGTTTTCCATTTGAACCTCGTTCGAGTAAATGTGAGCCTCGTTCAAGGTGCTGTAGACTTCCCCGTCCTCTTGGGGCGCGTCGGACGAGGCGCGAAGAGCATCGTCTACGTCGACGTTGTTGCAGTATGCCGTCGATTCCCGGTCGAATTCCGAGCTGTCGCCTGCCAGGCTTCTCTTCCTGGCGTGGTTCACGGTGCTGTTCGAAACATTCGACTCGGTTGAAATTATCAAATTACAAATCTCTTTCCGAAATCGCAGAAAGCTTTGTTTGTAATTTGTAGAATATTTAAAATGTTTAATATAGAACTTTAAACAAGTCAGCACTTTAAACACATTTGAAAGAATCAAGCACTTCAGAATAGTGCAAACAATAAAGTAAAGAAAAACAAATGCCTGAACGAAGCAGGCCGACAATGTTGCCAACCTGTAAACCGCACTGGCTTGACCCTGTGGAGTGTTCTTGTCAACAACTTCGGCCCGAACAATGAGCTCTGCCGGATTTTCGACGTTCGGGACGATGACGGCTTGGTTCAATCTGCTTCTTCCTCGACTGATTGTCTCCAGGACTTCTGGAATGAAGTCCTAAAGCAAAACGGACGCCGGAAATGACGAACTAATGATTCCACATTTCATCTGATTTTATACCAATTTTTTTTAACATTTCGCTTGTCGTTTAATATTGATTCTGCTTAGTTTTCTTCGAGGAGTCGATCGATGTTTTCGACGTTATCGACATCGTTATAATTGTTCATCTTAATTCGATGTCGAATGTTGAAAAGATTAATATTTTAATCATCATTTGTTAGAAATGGACAATCATGCTGAAGACTTTTGTTTTTCACTATTCATTCGCTTAATCATTCGATCCGCCAATCATCCGCAATAAGCAAACATTCGCTCGTTTCAACCTGAAATGAAGTCGAGTTGAGATTCATTCCTGGACCATGGTTTTCTGCCCACCATTCGGTGTCAATTTTAGGATTTGCATTGGCAATGTACTCCCTGCAGGTTCTGTAAATCTCCTGCGCACTACAAAAGTACGATTTCACTAACGACAGCGGGATGTACAAAAACTTATCGTCAAATCCCGAATATTTAATAAAATGTAAGAAGAGAAATCGAGTAATAAAACAAAGAGTAATTTTTACACTTTAATCTACCTATCACTTTTGGACAATTGGAGGTTTTCTGTCAGCTTCGTGAGAATGTCCTTGAAGAATTCGAGTCGTTTCGTTTCGAAATCTTGAGCGGCAGCGAACACGTTGTTCATCTCGGTCACGTAAGTCGGCTTCAACTTCTCCAAGTCGTCCAATGCTTCTTGATATCTCATCTTCATGAGATCCATTGCATTTGTGGCCTTCTCGCACTTTACTTTCACCTTTTCATATTCCTTGTTGAAACATCAGGAAGTAAAAGATGTTTGAAAAATTCAACAACGACTTATTTTAATGAGCGGCGTGCAGGTTGGCCGAACGGGTTACGTTCCTGCATACGGCGGTAATGGCAACAGTCGTAATGCGTCGTGTTCGAAACCCAGCCTGCACTTGTGCAAGCGCCCTTGGGAAGGAGCGCCATATAAATGGTCGACAAGAAGCGCCTCTGACGCTATGCATATGGCGCTATATAAATGAAGTACATTTACATTTACATTTAAAGCAATCATTCACAGGTAAATAAATTCTCACAAAAGTGTCCAGCACATAATGCTGAAATGTTTTGGAATAATTTCCAAACAAGCACTTTTTAAAGAAAAAAATGCATTAGAAACAAAAATTCTGACTAACAATTTCTGACCTCCGAGCATTTTCTTCCTGTGTGAGTGCATCGTTCGACTCCTGGCAATATTTGAAATATTCCTTTTTCAATTTTTCAACTCTTTTAATTTGAGCTGCCCATGGTTTTTGAGCCTGAAAAAAGCTAAATGTTAAACCATGCAACATTTGAGTTCAAAATTACTGACATGCCTTTTCAAATTCACTTTTAAATGTTGAAGCAGGTTTACATGAACAGATCTGCTTCCTGTAATGCTCATCTTTCCAGTTTCTGATCTTTGAGTTTACAAGATTAAGTAGTGAATCTTTTATTTTTACATGAACATCTGATAGTTTGTCTCCCTCAAGAACAAAATTTCTTAGCATTTCTTTATTTGTTCCATATTCTGGACCTAAAAAATTAAGCATTGTTCGCATCTAAAATTCCAAATGTCAAAATTTTCATTTTTCATTTACTTTTTTCAACAGCATGGGTCCATTTCTTATACCAGGAACTTAATTTTTCAGAATAACTTTTCTCTATTTGAGCTCTTTCTTCAACCATCTTCAAAAGGAATTCGCACATTTTTTGGCCATCTTCAGTTCTTTTTATGACACTTTTGTAGCCATCTATGTCCCAGAAGTTCTCGTTTGGTTTTAGGTTCGAAATCTCCGCCATTATTAATTATTTAATGCTTTCGGTCCATTCCGAAAAAAATTTCAAAAGTCGATTGTCCCTAAAAAAGCGAATCCAAAGTATTGGAGTGGACGCGATTACGAACGCCTCAACAGGTATCAAGAAGCAAGAATCAACAAATCGTTTAATGTGCTGTTAGTTCTTAACAATAAAAAATGTGATATTATTAATGCTAGCTCGACTTTATTAAGTATTTTTACATATATTACGGCAGTAACAATTGACAGTCAATCGAAAATCTAGACACTTAATAACGTTACGAATGACCGCTTCAATGAACTAAGTGCTTATTTGACCTGAGGCAGAGATATTTAAAGGCTCTCGTATTCACTGCACACATTTAACAAGGTTCTATTGTCTATAAAATGCTTTCATTGCCTTGCAAATGGATTTCAGTTTTAAGGATCTTGAAGATGAACATAATCGGTAAAACAATTTTGATTACGTGTTGGATAATGTTATATATCAAATAATTTACCAGCGACAAAACGTAAGTTTAAGCAGAGTCTCATACCAAGATATGTAATGAAAACAATGAACTCAGAAATCGACAGCAATCGGGAGTTTACAAAATCATTTTGGCAACCAGATCAAGATAAATGTTCATTCAGTCTTGAAAGAATTCATTTGTTTCCAAATTTGAATTACAATGGAAATTTGAAACACGAGGATTCCAACAAAGACCATGATTATTCAGAAAGGTTATACATCAAATTTAAAGCAAACGAATTCAATAGACTTGTCCGTGACAAACATGACCATTTCTCCATCATTTCTATCCTTCAATATAAGTCACTGACATAGTTATCTCTATTAGTCATACTTCGTAGGTGTCAATCTAGGTTAAAGATCAATTGAAACAGCATTTTTTCGTCTTCAAATATTAATTTCATTTTGTTTACCTTCAGATCATGTACTTGCTTGCAAAATAGTTTTAATGCGAAGTCTCAGAGGGAGGATCTGAGTTGCTCTCTATTTACTGGGAGACATACTTTATACGATGGACGCGGTGGCAATTTCGTCACAATCTCTCAAGAAAGCGCGGGCATCTCTTCGTCAATGTCAGTTTGTCATCCAAGCGCATCAAAAAACATCGAAGCGTCCTATCCTGATGTAACTAATCTAATTTTCAATAAACTCCTTTCAAATGAGACCAGCTTGTCGTGCAATGCTGATGACTCGAGAAACGCCATTTTAGTGAAAAATGAGGACCCATGCAAGACACTGCCTCTGGGTATTTGTCAAGGAATCAACTACTACCAGCCGCTGGAAAACAAAACAAAATCCTCAAAGAGTTACGTAAAAGAATTATTGAACGACAAAAAGTCTTTTCTCTTAGTTTCTCTTGCTGTGTTTATCATCGGAATCGCTTCTGGGTTGATAGCAGGACTTGGAATTTTGACTGGCTTTCGGAGAAGAAGTAAATTCATTACACAGTTGATATCATCTCTTGTCGAATTAGTAATACTTATCTTATTAACCTCATTGGCTCTAAACTGAATCCTTAGCTAAACTCTCAACGAAAGCACCTTTCCTGATCCATTTGCAAAATATGGCCAGTGCCCAATTTTTCGATGTTTCGAATCTCCGATATTTTTGCTGTTAAAACCCATCATAATTAATTTCTGTTAAGAATAGTATTTAACGATATCACATTAATTAACAACGGCATTAATTAAACAGTAGTTCGGTGTGGTGAGGAAGATGTGGTCTGCCTACCTCACGGTTGTGTGTCAAGATCGATCTTTTGTTCAGGGACATTGAAGTGCAAGAACTTACTGGATCACCAGGAAGATATTTGCATCGTAAATTGTATTCAACAATGCCTTTTTAATGTAAAGAAGTTTTAAAATAAATTATGGTCGTGGCGTAATTTCAGCTGAATCAGCAAAAGATGTTTGGAATGAACTGCAAAAGGAGAACTTCAGAAACACGGTGACTTACATCATTCCCCAGAAATTTGAAGTTCCAAATAAAGGCAACTAGATTCTGATAAATATTCTACAATAAATACTTAAAATCATTAATTTGAAAACGAAAATAACCAATAGCGAGATTTACAATAACACAATTTTAACAACTACTGTGATGACTGCAACAACAACATTCATTCAGACGAGGGAGGGTGGGTTTTCTACTCAAATGGAAGCTCGAACGGTTCGAAGTACATCGTCATAAACAAACCACTTACTTTCTACGGAGCTCAGGATCATTGCAGAAAACTTGGCGGCCATCTTGCTCACGTGAACAGCATCAAAGAACAAATATTCCTTGAGGAATTTTTGAGCAAAGAGCTTCAAAATGGCGGTGACTAGACATTGTAGAACCTTATTGCTTTCGTAGGTTCTAACGTTTATTTTCGCCGAGTTTAATCAACTTTTTACTTTCCAATTACTGGCCTTAATGTTTACAATAATTAACTAATACTAATTACAATAACAATGGATTATTAATGCAGAGCAACATCACGGAAGCATAGGTTTCTGGCTCGGTGCACGAAGACCCAGAGGAGGTCACGCAGGGTCGTGCATGTTCGACCAGTGGAAGTGGGTCGATTCCTACGGAAGGTCGCACGGAGCTATTAAGGGCTTCACTGCATTCATGCCTGGAAAACCGGACAAGTAAGATAAAGTTCACAGTTACTATTAGCGACATTATTACATTATTCTCTTCAGTCGTGATTATGCTGCCTTTATTCAGTTTGTGCAAGGTTGCATTTTTAAACAGTTCGTCGAAGGATGTTGTTTATAAGTGATTTGCATTGTTATAATCGTTTGTGATCCTTGGAATAAGTTATTGTTATCTCACGTAAGAATATTTACAAAGGTAAAAGTACAGTTTCAAGGAATAAAATGCAGTTTGCATTTTGTTCAGCATTTTGTTTTAGTTTAAGTTGGAGACCTAATTGTTATTATATGTAATGTATATTTAATATTATAATGTACTAATCTTTCTTATAATATTATTCTCAATAACAATAACAGAATCTGCACTATTATATAGAAATTTGTTAATGAGGGTCAGTCTGATAGCGGAAGCGTGTGCTTCCTTAAGGCTGACCCTTGAGTTGTTTTATTTTAGTTTCTTTGTGGCTTTAATATTTGTGTTTAATGTAATTTAATGTTTGTGCTTAAGATATTTTGTCGAATAGAATTTCTCTAAATTAAAAAAAAATTATTTAGAAACTATCGCAATTATTGTATATGTGCGTGAATCTTGATGTGAAAAACTATTTTCTTGCTGAAGTGGTAAACAAATTAATTTTTATTCGTTACTAGTTTCATTTTTCTTGCCCTAAAAATTATAAATTCATTCAATTTCCCAGCACGTACAGTCCTGAAGAATGTTTGTATATGGCGCACAACAAAGGCAACGACGAAAACAAGTTAGAATTTGTGGTCAAATAAACATGGAAGAGAGTAATTAAATTATGTCATACATAATTTATTTTCCAGACTTTTAAAATGGGATGACGCTCCGTGTGACCTCCATACATTTGGAGGAATCAAGTCTTTGTGCGAAGTTGAATTGCCCTGAATTTCCAAGCCGTTCATCTTATTGCATTTATTTTATTACCTTTTATTACTTAAAATTTATTTGCAAGAATCAAATTAGTTAAATTCTAACGATGACATGCAATATATCTAACTTAATATTAATGAGGCTGCATGTTGTTTGTAGGCTTCAGCATTTTCATTCGAATTGTTAAAATATCTCAGACATTTCACGTGGGTTCACGTGAATCAAACAAATTTCGATTGGTGGTGCTGAATCATTTAACACCTGATTTAATAACCATCATCATCATCATCGTCGTCGTCGTCGTCGTCGTCGTCATCGTCATCATCATCATCATCATCATCATCATAATCATCATCATCATCATCATCATCATCATCATCATCATCATCATCATCATCATCATCATCATCATCATCATCATCATCATCATCATCATCATCATCATCATCATCATCATCATCATCATCATCATCATCATCATCATCATCATCATCATCATCGTCATCATCGTCATCATCGTCATCAGCAGCGCCATCATTCATCGCCTTTTTTTGACTTTGCAACGGGCAAAATCTTCTTAATGTAGCTACTAATTCACCTCATTCACCGTCAGTTAATTATTAAATAAATTTAATTGGTCTAAAAAAAGTCACTGCTAACACATCAATGTAATTTTAAATAATACGGCTCCTCTTTAAAAAACGAATCCTGCATATAAGGTATGTAATGGTGTATAAGCTGTACTCACAAATCACGTACAATCAATCAAATTCAGTAACTCAGAACTCACTAATAGTATGTCAGAATTGAGAGCAAAACGTAACTGTTCACACCTCCATTGCACTTGAGACTGAGTGAAACCTCAAAAAATAACCTTAGTACTTTGTTAGAAAGTGTGTTTATTTTATTAAAGTCCCTTGCGTAACTGAGATGATTTGGACTTGTTAGTTAGTGTTAGTAATAATAAAATAAAAAATTATTAGAAGATTAAATAGTCAGTTTATAACAGTTTCATCCTCCTGAGTGCAAACTTCATATTTGCCACCTCGATGGCGCTTCATGAGAAACAAGCATCGATTCTGAGCACGCAGATCAAGGTCTCCTTCCTCCTTGAGACATATTGGAATTTGCTCTTCGTCGATACAGGTTTCTCTATTCACTTGCAATGGAGGCTTCTTGGGTCTTCTTCCCATCTGGTATGCCATTGTTGTATGATGTTGCGGGCCTTTTGACATCCTTGATAGACGCTGGAATCCATCGGTCCATCTGCTCCCTGGTAGTGGAAGTTTTTGCTAAAGCATCGGTCTTCTCAATGCCAGGAATTCCAACATGGGCGGGACCCAGACGAGAATGACATTTCTTCCTTCTTCTTGAGTTTCAGAGATAGCTTTTTGCATACATCTCGATCGTTGTAGTTGCAATCCTTTAGTGCCTAAATGGCGCTAAGAGAATCGCTGGAAATGACTTTATTGAAGCTGTTCCCCTGATAGGAGACCTTCAGATGGAGTAAACATCAGAGAGTGACCCTCTTCAGCAATTTCTTTCAAGCAAAGGGAGCCTACAGAGGTATTTCTTATGTAAACATGATATTCCGTGTATAATTCTACATGAATAATTTATTCAAATAATACCTGATGTTATTATTATTAATGATTTGATAAATTTTTGTTGGTGGTATAACGTTATTTGTAATAACTTTGTAATTCTTTCGACAGTGACATCTTTCAACGCTGGATACTCGCTTAAACTTATTCATACGATAAGTTGATTGACATAATTATGTCCAATTTTTTTTATAGAATAATTAATAAATGATATTCAATGGCACATCAGAAATTTCCTCTCATGTATTCTTGATAATATTTTGATGCAAACAATATTTATTCAATTGCATTTGAATACAATTGTAAATAAAAATAAAATAAAATGTAACATTTATTCAATTACATCTGAATAAAATTGTAAATAAAATTTGAATGACGGCTCGATTAAATAACTATTTTGGAGAGAAATGTAGTATTGCAAAAGGGGAGAGCGAGATGTAAAGACTTAAATAATCAATCTTTGAATTACAAAAGAACAAATTTGTATTTGTAATTCTAGACATTAAAAAAATCATTAAGTTTCTTGCTTTTCTTTTCAAATCCAAAAATAAGTTTAAAGTATTAATTTAATTAATAACATTTAGGCTTAATTATAAAATAAATTCAAATGTTTAAGAAATCTAAATATTGACATTCACTTTTAAGCTGGTCACGTATTGTTTATTTTGGCAGGGAACGCGCGAGTTTACACTTAACCACTTTTACAAGAAAATGAGCGAGGAAATGTTCAGTGATAATATTCCAGATCAGTCAGAGAACTCGGATCAAGATCTGGCTGATATGGAAACTCATACAACAGTAACTGAAAGCCACACTGAGCTAACGGACAGCGAACAGGTAGACCAAATAGAATCGGAAGACTATGAGGGTACAGAACCAGTTGAAGAAAGCATAACTTTGCAAAGCGATTGCATGGATAACACTGAGAACAAAGACGAACGCAACAACAACAACAAATTCATAAGGTTACCCCTCAGTCGCATGAAAGTTATCATGAAAACTGATCCCTCAGTGAAGCTGGTAAATAGAGATGCACTACTCTCACTGCAAAAGCAGCTGTGAGTTCTGTTTTGCTGTTAAATTGATGGTGCCTTTCCTCTCTTTGGCTCAGCCACTGCAGCCCACGTTTATGGCAGTGCTTTGATAAACATTTATTTTGGCTTCCCAGGAACTGTTTATAGAATACTTGACTTTCCAAGCCTACAGCTTCACATTGCAGGGCAAGAGAAAAATGATTACATTGAAGGACATTGGTGAGTTCAACTCATTTTGTGCAATTATTTAGCGAAGTAAAATGCTCCCATCATCATTACGATGACATCATCTGACCTAATTTTAGAGTCTGCAATTCTCAACGAGGAAAAGCTCAGTTTTTTGGAAGGAGCAATGGATTTTTGATTTTTTTCTGCCAAAATTTGAGATAATTGTTGATATCGTTTTTTTAAAATTCGAAAACGGTGTAAAATCTTGTCGGATCAACACTGTGTTTTGAATTAATCATGCATCATCGAAAGGAAACATTGATTAAGTTGAAAATGAAATCTTGTTAGGGGTTTAGCCCAACATCAAATGTATTAAGTCTGAAGATGGTCCGTAAACAGGAATTTCTAAATTGCTCAAAATCAACAACATGCACAAATAGCATTCAACACAATAGACGACAGCATGAAGGCAAATAAATTGTATGTACATTGTCACTCCTTAATGAAATATATTAAATGCTTCCTATTTTAGTCCTATGCACAAAACAATCGCAAATGTTGAATAATGAAAGAACTCGTTTTGAAAGCCGTCAGTCTTTCAGAATGCAGATATTAACTTGATTACTTTCATAACACTTGACTAGCTGCACTGTGGCTCTGATAAACGACGGCCCCGACGAGATTGATGGCCGCAGCGATGACGAAGACGGGGAACCAGCGTCCGTGGCTCTGCGTCACGAGGTGCGCCGTCAACGGTCCGCACATGATGCCGGGAATTGTGGCCTGAAGTTGGAACACAAGTTTTTTAATGCTCGGAAAGACTTTCACTCTGATGCACTCAAAGAGCTTGCTTTGTTTGAGCTTTGATACAAATATGAATTGTTTGGACAGGCATCCTTGAGCTTGTTGATGTGAGAATTTTGACTGCTGCACTTTGGCTTGCATTTAAAAACAAAAGCCCCTAATTTGCACTCAGAAGGACAATGATAAGATCTTCTTTGTATTATTTGAATGACAGCTATCACCTTGCAGATGGCGATAGAGAGTGACTTAGTTTAGCTATTTCTAAAAAAGTTCTTCAACAGCATTTAATAATAATCCTATCAATAATTCATGGAATTTTAAATGAATTCTCGCTAATTTAGGCATGACTAAGATAACCAAACTATGCTTTGTTTAAACAAAGACCATAAAGAGCCTCAAAACAGAGCCTTAATAATTCTTTATGCAATTATTAACACTTTTAACCGAAGGTCGGGAGAAACTCACTATGATTTGAGAAACGGCAAAAGTGATGCCCGCGTGGTTTGGAGCCACGTCGACGTGATTGCTCAGGTGGCCCGAAGAATTACAAGCACTGAGTCCCATGGAGAGAGATATAAATCTGCGATAAAATCACTCAACTCAGATCCAATTACGAAATGAAATTCGAAGCGACATCGACCGACGACGTCCGCTTACAAGATGGCGAGAGTGAGGCTTTGCACGGCCGAGAACACGAGCAGGAAAATGGCGGGCACCGCCAGACCCAGTGCCGTCATGAGTCGCCTCACGGAAAGGACCGTCCACTTGCGCTTGATTAAGGCGTCTGCAAAGTGCCCTGCAGCTGTGGAGAGATCGATTCATTTAGATCCAACATTTGATATCCATTTAAAGATCAGCGGCTTAATAGTCATTTCCCATTAAATGCCTAATTAAGGTTCTAACTCATTAGTTAAACGTCCAACTTCTATCATTCGTCTAATGAATGCATTAGAGCAAGTGAAAGTAGCTGTGAAGTAATAAAAGGTGATGCATTCAGGAGGATGCTGTAAACAGCATATTCCACTGAAATTTGGTCTCACCAACTCCAATGATCGAGTTCAACAAGTATGGTGCAGCTGTGAACATGATTTCATGCTTGGCTGCACTAAGATTGACAGACATGTAAGTTGGAAGCCATTGCATGATAATGTAGTTGGACCAGTTCATGCTGAAATGAGCCACGTAGATGGCCCATAGGGGCCAGTGGCTTAAAAAATTCAATCCATCTTGGACTGCTGTTCGGTACCTGGAAATGACTGGCATTCTTCAACAAAATTACTACAAAAACTAAAAAAATTGATTTTGAAAGCAATCAAATAATATTGTGTATGTTAGTGATGACTAAGAACAGGATGCCAATTAATATTTAAACCATAGGCTACATGATGGTACTGATGATGATTGCCAACCTTTGGTGGTTGAATGAACTCTTCTTCATGAAGTGGTCCCCTGACCTCCCTATACATCAGGATCCATGCTCCTACCCACAAGAAGCCCAGGGATCCAAAAAGATAGAAAGTCCACTGCCAATTCAAGTGTGGACAAACCTATAAAAATTATCAATATTTATCATTAACCCATAAAAGTAAAATCACTAGAATCATAAATCATTTGCATTTTAAAATAACAATAAAATGTATCCTAAAATAATTGATTAGCCAATGAAACCAATCTTCTCACCAGAGTGGCTACTGTCTGGCCAACTGACCCCATGGCTATCAAGTAGCCAAAGCCTCTGGAACGTTCTTCAATTGGAATCACATGTGCAAAAATATGGAATATTGTCGGGAGGCCTCGAAACACAAAGCGTCGACAAAGGTAAATATTAAGATATAAATAGCAACTAATCAGATGATAATTGACTTCACCTAATCCTTCTCCCACTCCTAACAAAACTCGTACAAGCAACAAGAGGTAGAGCGAGTTGCTTATGAATGGGGTGATGAATGTGGATAAGGACCACATGAACACAGCAAGGCTTAGAACCTTCTTACCACTGTATTTCTTCGGTGCACTTCCTCCTACCAGCTAAACACAAATATTTAAATTTTAAATATTATTTATCATCTGAAAAATATTTCTTTTTGCAACGCTTACCATGCTGCATATGTACCCGATGGAAAACGCACTCAGGATCCATCCTTGATCATGTAAATCCCATTTAAAATGGGCACTCATTTGAATTATAGCTATGGGCATGATGACTCGATCAGCCGAATTGATGAAATTGGCGATCGAGCACAATGCAATTATGTTTGAGGTTTTTGTAAATTTAGACATTTTGACGTGTGTTTGATTTAAGATATGCTCAAAAAGATTAAAAGATTTCTTTCACAAAACTTCCAGCCTCTTAAATAAAATCCATGTGCATAATTAATAATAATAATAAAAGTCTTGAGGCCCACTAGACGAATCCAAATTACAAAATGAGAAATTCATCCGTCCGACCACAAGCAGGCAAAACGAACAACGTAAACAATGTAAATAAGAGGTAATGTGCTTGTGTAGAAAGACACGACATTACACATTGCATAGCGCTTAGTTTAGCAGTTTAATAAAATTTACTTTAGAAAAATATTGCGTACATGAAACATTTTTTATGAACAATTTAAAAACTTTTTTGTTAACACATTAACATTTTATGGCCCAAAGGGAAAGTTTCATCCCCTTTGCTTCTATTCTCGTTATGCCACTTCATCACGTTACTTGCGCATGTCAGAGCTGCTATGAGTCGCCCCTAGAGTGTGCCATGTCTGAAAGATCTTAAAAATAGTTATTATCTCCCAATATGCGAAAAGAAACATTCAAGTCGAAAGTTTCAACTACTTTTACACAATTGCCTGATGATCGTAATAAGTTTGTTTGCTTCTCAGACTCAAAGGCGTCAAACAGGGGGAGATGAAGGCATATCACTAGGTTGAGTTAAGGTTTCACCCTCGGAAAAGCTGAAATGACGTCTCTCCCAAGTCCTAACCTTTATTAAGCCAGTAGCATTCCTCTTTATTGAGTGACGTCAAAGACTACCCCAGAACCTCAATTTAGAACATATTTTCTAGCTCGAATAAATTTAAGGAATTAAGTTAATTTAAACCCCCACTATATAAAATCATTTCGTTTTTATTAATTTCAAGTGGAAGTTTTGAGACACATCAGACAATTTTATTTAACAAGAAATTCCTGCAGCAACTTAGAGAAATTTAGTCACATCCTTCAAAAATGTATTTGGCCTGAAAACAATAAACATCGCTTGGTCAAATCTAGTCATCAAATCACATGTAAAATGATAGCCAATCCCAACACAATCCAGGTTAAGAGAGCCAGGGTATGCATAACCAGGTGACATTTACTTTAAACAGTACCTAATTTAAGATGATGTAATTACACAATTGTCCCATTAAACCACATTAGCAAAAATGCTACTTGCAGTAATAAATATAATAACTAAACTGAAAGCCAGTTAAAAAAAAAAAGCCTAAAAAAAAAATTGATGAACATTCCTAACGCTAACCAGAAATTCAACGGGATCACAAGGATCTTCAGCATAGCACTTGTTTATTCCTTTTGCACATCTCTGAAGAAATTTCTCAGACAAGTACTTGTAGTAGACGGAGCTTGCTGTGTTTAAGCAGTACTTTTCCTCCTCAATCATGTGAAAGGTTTTGGATTTCTAATGATGGGGGAGTGATGTTTTTTTTTACATTTTAAAATTTAATTAAGTTGCTTTTGTATGTAATCACAAATAACCTCTTACATAAGTTTAATTAACTGAGGATCAAAGTTGAGCAAAATAAATTCAAAATATGTTTAATTTAACTGATTTTAAACTTAATATTTAAAGCAAATCATTTTCTCTATGTGTTTTTGGTCTTATGGTTAAAACTAATATTGAAATTTTTAAGAAATTTTGCATTCGTCTGTAATCGCTTACCATTCTGTTGCACGTTTCTAGTGCTTCATTGAATTTATCCTCAGAGTCGAGAACAGCCACATCAACTGTTGCACCACAGGAAATTTGTGGACCACATCCACTGCGACCAACTTGTTTTCCAAAATCTTTTCAAGCACATACAGTGAAGTTGTAATAATCAGTCAAAAGATGAATTGATTTGAAAGAGAATTAATTTAAAAACAGAAGGTAAAATTCTTATCAAAAATTATGCTGAGAAAATCAACAACCCATGGGAGGCAGATATTGAATAATGTTGCACAATGCTTCTGAGTTCATGCAGGAGACATCTAGAAAACAGATTTCACAAAATTTCAAAATATAAACACAACATCACAAGTAAGTAAATATAAAAAATAAATATAACTTGCCAATTTCAACAGATTGGAAGGAACACTTCTCCAGGTGCTCCAGGACCAATTTATGGTCAGCAGAAGATTTATATTCCGCCAATCGCTTGTTCAGCAGCTCCGGTGACAACCTGGAATCCTGGAAGGCTCTCTCGGAAAGATTTAAAACAGAGTCGTAATAATAGGAATCCGATGGATTCAAGTTGAAGATGAGCCTGTTTTTAATTTCTACTCCTTCACCAATGTGATCCGACACTTGGGTATTTTCAGCTGACTCTGGAAATAATTAAAAATAACTTCTTACTTGAAAGAAAATTATGATGAGCATCTCTAAAAATCTTTATCTGGAGACAAAAGGCAAAAGTTGATGGTGAAAGAAATAAGAAAATGCTACCTTGGAAAAGTTGTTGTGCCTGCTCCATCATCTCAGGGAATCCATCAAGGATGAAACCGTGAACTTTGCACAGTTTTGTAGAAAGCACCTGCTTCATAATCCTCATGAGGAGGTCATTTTCAATTTCCATCCCATGAGAAGATACTGTCCTAATTTCTCCAAAAAGTTTTGAAAGCTCCATCTTCTCTTCATCAACTTCAACCTGCTTCTCCCCATCTGTGCTCACAGGTTCAGGACAAAATGACAACTTTTTCATCTAAAATTGAAAAACAAAGAATGATTTAGGTTTGTAAAGGTATTCAGTAAAATAAAATATATGGTACATAATGCATTTGTAATCTAAGAGAAAAGAAGCACATAAGATGAATTTTATTGAACATAATTTTCAACTTAAAGTCATTAAATCTTTTAAGCATTATTTGTTTGCTTCAAACAATTGTAAGAAAGACAAATTTCACCAACAATTTCAGAAATTGGATCACTCTTCATGTCATTGAGGTTAAAGGTTGGAGCATTTAGCATCTTTGACAACTGCTCTGAGATGGTTGTTTTGCCTGAACATGGGGGTCCATGGATAATGATTTGCAGGAGCTGATTAAATTATGCAAATTAGCGTATTTGTAAATCATTGCATGCTTAACTTAATAATAATCCAAATTATAGTAGTAGAAATATTTATTAGATAAAATATAATTATTAGTTTAAACGAAAAAAATGCAGACTTGAAGAGAATCACTTTAAATCCTCATACAATGTCACAAAATGTAACACATATGTTAAATTATATTACATTAAATAATGTAGACTATGAACTTAGTTATAAATAATATAAAATATTTTTCTATGTCTTATCAATGATAACTTCACTTTGCCGACCGGTAGATTCCGATAATCCCTGTACGACTGAGTGATTGGGTCCAAGTTTTCGATCATTCCTCCTCCAAATTCCAATTCGATGCCATGAGTTTCCAAGAGAGAATTCACCATGTATAGATCAACACTCAGCAGGTCTATTTGCATTTGCTGAAACAATTCCATGTACTAGTCTTTTTGTACTTTCATGTCAATTAATTAGGTCAATGCATTCAATTTTACTTTGACGGAAGTGCCGAGCGAGGCATATCGAATGTGAACATGATCGCTGAAAATTATTCTAAAGCAATTGCACAAAAATGTTCGTAGAAAGTATCATGTATTAAAGTTTTTAAATTATGTTTTTTGACAACTGCTTTAGAAAGATGCAAATTAGTGACACTTACAATCAACAATTTGAAAGTTTATTCTTGATGAAGTAAACATCCAAAGGGGACATGACAATAAATAACGACTATTTTCAAATGGTAAACAAACCGTCAAATCTTCATTAAGAAAGGCATCGACTTGAGGGCGTTCCAGAACCTTCCCTATCGAGAGATGCTTGGCAATCGCCTGTATGGAGGACACATTAACAAATTGAAGAAATTTAAAGATAAGAATTAAAATTAATCGCAAGACATTTTATTTACAAAATTTATGAGCAGTAAATATCTCTATGAATTGAAAAATATTTCATTCTATCATGCTACCTATGATATCATGTGATATATTCTGAATAATTTAATTTAATGTAATTTAACACAATTTAGAAACCTCGGTGATTTCTTGGTAAGTATGTTGAGAGTTATCGATGGCCAATATGTATCTGCTCTTTGGTTTCTCTTCAATAATGGTTGCAATTATTCTGTTGGAAATTACAAGTAATTAAACCTTTTCCGCAGGATGGAAGGCAGCCACACGAGCCACTTGTAAATTGTGCTTTTGATTTTAAAAGTGATAACTTGACGATTTAACCGACTTTGCGAGATCATTTACGTGGATCGTCGGAAGCAGGTTCGTTCCGCAGCCGTAGAGAGGTAAGGGGCAGTCCTTTTGCCATGCTACCTGTCACAAAATCATTTATCTGAGTTACATTCACTAAGGAGCCACTGAAACTTTCTTAATTGAAATTTTAAATTTAAAGTCTAAAAGTAAATTTGAGGAGCAAACAAGCCTTAAACAGGAAATTAAAAATATTTTCCCCTCCTCCGTAAGCCAACCCGCTGACAACCACGCAACTCAACAAGTCTTTGTTCTGAAGATGTGAATGCATTGAAAGTAAAAACATTTTATACTGAAATCAGTTAAAACAAAAAATAAATCAACTCACATTTTTTCTGAGCCTCATCACCATTTTTTCCAGTTGAAGTTGTCGATGGAAGTGTGCATGTGGTTTCCTTGACCTGAAATCTTCTTCTGTGAGAGGCATATCTGGTTCATCCTGAAAAGTTTAATTGTTGCTTTTGCAGGCCAACTAATTCATCATTGGGCAATCGGGCGCATACATTTATTCTCAAAAATTATTAGATATTATTTTAAACTTTATAACTGAATTACAACCAAATTTATTTCCTTCTTATGTGATGAAAAATTGTTAAGAACCTCGTCAATACATTCTGTCAATGCCCATGTTCCTACAGTAGACACAAGAATAAACAGCTTGCATTGGACATCTTCTTGACAACTGCACAGACCTTCAATGAATGTGAAATTTCAAGATATTCTTACACAACACATTCAATAAATTATCTACTCAGTTGGGATTCATGTAAAATTTATAGTTCAAATGTCACTTGCATTTCACAATTGACTCTGCTTCTTCTACTTGTCTCTGAGATTCAGTTATATCGTACACAACAACATCACAGGTCTTAATATTATCAAACAGTTCACTCAGATTTTTGAACTGGAAAACATAAATCCTCTTTTAATACCTTAAAAGAATTTAAAAAGTGGAGGGCTTAATAACTTGCAAAATTGAATTCTAACAGAAATGATTTCTGCATTGGGAGGTGAATGTCCATTACTATTATTGGAATCCAGGGTACCAACAATCTTGACATTTCGCTGAATAGTATTTTCTGCATTTTCAAATTTGCGCATCAAATGCTGGAAATGTAGTGGAACTTTAGCCCATTTGGGAGCCGATAAGACTTACACCAATTAGACTTCTCCATTATTTACACGATTATAAGAGTTCATTATATACATGTTATTAAGAATTAAAACATTTGTACTTGTGAGAGAAATCTTCCATTGTACAAGTTGATGCAGTTTATGAAAACTTTCACGTCTTGCGTCTTCAAATCAAAGCAAGTGTCTTCACTAGTCATCTTATTGGCACGAACCCGCCTAATTACACAAATAGAAAAATCTTAAAAATTAGTTTTGCCAGAATTTAAGTCCTGAAACCCTGAGAACAAAATATAACTTCCTGGACAACCGTCGTCAACGAAGAATAGTATCTGCCGCAACATAAACATACAAATAACAACCATAAGATAATGTTTCTACTGAGCAACTAGAAAATAACAACGACTGAAAATGGTAATGTTTCATAATCTAAATTAAGCACCATTTGATATGTCACTTGAAGGCAGTCCTCATTACTATCAAATGGAACTGATATATTTACGGTCTGACATGGACTTCAGAAGAACATATGACAGCAATAACTTGGTTACTTTCTACAAAAATTATGTTTGTGGAAAGCAACCAAATTTGCTAGAAAATTTACATCACTTTTTGGCACACATTGTAAGCAGCTCTCAAGAATGAAATTTACTTAAGACAGATACTGAAGACAGCTCACAGATGAACATCTGGTCAGTGACACTCAGCTTCGAGTTGTCACCACATCAGTCAGAGCAGACATTGATAAATTGTGCAAAAAACACAAAATACCTAGTCTCACATTAATAAAACTTGATTTAGTTTCATTTGTTTTTATTGTTTAAAAATGTTTTCACAATGTATTCGTGACTCAGTACACTGGTTGTCATTAGATTACATATTTTTGATGGTTACCAGCCCTCGTTGTCATTCCGATGTTCAATGCTGAATTCATATCATGTGAACTTGCAGCTCCGAGACATTCAGGTTTCTCCAGATGATAATATTACTTATAATTAATTTTTAAGGCACCCAAAATAAAGTATTTAGGTGATCTTTTGAGTGCCTTGTGTATCCGAATGAGATGTGAAGGCACTTTTTAATCGATCTACCATTTATGTAGCGCCCTTACCCAAGGGCGCAGGCTGGGTTGCGAACAAGACACATTACGACTGTCGCTATTACGACCACATGCAGGAATGCAATCCATTCGGCTAACCTGCACTAAGTGACTCTTACTTCCCTACTCACCTTAGTTGCTCGATGTGAGTGTCGACATCATTGTGTCCGAAGATGGTCAAACTATGTCTACTCTTCAGTGAGAGGCACTGATACTAGTCATCTCGGTTTAGGCAGGTTCCCTAGAACTGTGACTTTTGTTACCGGGGTTTTCTGGGGCAGAATCAGTTTCAAGTTCTATTGAAAACGTCATTACACTAAATTAAAGTCATTCAAGGCATAACAACAGAAATAAGGATGAACGCAGAAAACCAGCCTAATGGTAAACCAGTTTGCTCATTACTTTTTCACCCTCTTAAGCATTATGATTGGAACATTAACTCAAGTAGCAGTTCGAAATTTTCATGCCTTTAAAGAAATCATGAGACGTCTACCATAGAGGAAATATAGTCAATCCCTCATTATCGTCAATTCTGACTTCCAGTGATTTCCAATTATGTAAGTGCAACCACCTGACCA
>MPNW01000250.1:26463-69513 GCA_011800805.1 Hirudo medicinalis | reverse complement strand
TTGTCTATTCATCTGTTTAGCTGCTTGTGATTTGTCTTTTGGATCACTTTCTAGTTTCATTGAAGAGGAAGTCATCAGGTGTCTAGGAATGTTTTCTCAAACATTCAATTCACTTTTATGAATAGTCTATGGACATTCATTCTTATAGTTCACAGTTCCAAGAATAATACTCTCCACGATAATAATAGTCAATGTAGTCCACATGAAGTCTATAATAAGTTGCTCCCTCATGATATTAATATCACGTGAAGTATCAAAGCTTCTGAAGCAGGTACTCAGTACCCACCAAAAGTGACAATTTGCCTTCCAAGAATCTGGAGCTCTCCATCATAATTTCTGGATCACTGAGGTTACTGAAGTCGAATCCATAGGTTGTCAGCAGACGTTTGAAAACAGTCGCAAGTCATTGATAACAAAGGCGTTTTGTTGAATCACATTCATTTTTGATTCCAGTGCTTGTCGACCGGCGTTTATAATTTGTGATTCGCTGAAGTCTTGAGTGTCGATATCATTAGCCTCCAGCATATTTTTCAGTTCTCTTACTGAGGCTCCAATATTATTCATTCCTGCACGCAGCTGATCCGTTTCTCTCCCCAGTTGCATCACATGCTGTTGGTAGCTCTGATACGTTGCTAAGAATTCTGAACCAATATTTAAAATATCAACGATATCTTGATCAAGGTTTGCTATGGCATCCATTATCTTCGAACTGTCAAGCAACGTAACGCAATATGTGAACTCTTTTTCAAAATTTATCGAACTCAGCCTAACGCAATAGGATATAAGCCAAAATCTCCGCCCACCAAATGATTAAAAGCAATTACGGAAGCGAGTGGTGCTCGTCGATTGAGAGATTGAGACGCGTTTGTGAGATTGCGATCGCGCTGCTTTAGAGCTAAATGTGGTCATAGGAGCTTCACTCCAAAGACACCGAATATTGCATGTAATAAATTCAATTTAATTGATTTTGAATTTATATTGTTCCGCTACAAACGTCAGCTCATTGTTTATGTTCTTTGTCTGGTTTAACAAAGTTTGAATCTAAAACTAATTTATAGTAGAGTGTCATCTCACTTAGTGTATATTTTTTTTTACTAGAATTAACTTTGCTTAACTTAATTTTATTAAAAATATTTTATTAATTAAAAAGAAAAAGAAACATAATCAGAAAGATAATCAGGGAGAGGCAAATGGTGTTCCGCTCCAACAAAAAACAATTTTAAAATTATTTTTCGTCCACCAACCCAGCAATTCATGATGGCTCTTACAGATATCATGTTGTAGCCAACAAGATATGTTGATATTTAGAACATGCTCAAGGCAAACGCATGGAATTGGTTAGTAATGGTATCAGGACAGGATGTAGTGAAATTGTTATCACGAAGTAACGATCCCATAGCAACTCTCCGAAATTGTTCTTGAAAGGTTTGAGGTGTTCATGAAGTCTCGAAATCCCCTTTCTCCTACTCGTGAATAATGAAAATGATTGAGCGTGAACTAAATTATAACGAAATCTCTTTTAAATTTGGTCAAACTTTTTTTTCGGAATTGAAATATACTTTAACTATATATCTTTTACTGCAAAATGATATAAATTCAATCAGTTTTAAAATATTTTAAATAAACTTATTTACATCCAAATTTATATTGATATTTAAAATTTATAAAGTCATCTCACAATATTTGTCATCTTTTTAAAGTTGATTTATCAAAGGAGAAAAGAATTAAGGCTAGGAATTAAAGCATGCATCATTTGAACGACGAATTCGTATTATATTAGAATAATATAATAATCTATTATTATATTTTTAATTTCTAAACCAGCGCCTTTTTCGTATAAGTTTAATAATATAACAAATTCAGAATGGAAGATTCAAGGGATGACACTGTCGCGAAGAATAGAGAAACGACTCCATTTGATAAATGCGAAACACCAGAAAATGAGAATTCGAAGTCAGACGATAATAGCTCATTCCAACAGATTCCATCCAAGTGTTTTCGAAGCAAATGCGACAATCCTTATTGTCAGGGAAAATTGCACACGATCGACTCGGATGGTGAAATATTGCAACAATGTCCGATATGTTTGGAAGATTTGGACAATAAAGAAATAACATTATTAAACGAATGCAACCACATCTGTTGTGCTACCTGCAATGAAAGATGGCAGGATTGGTTAAAAATGTAAAAACTAGTATTTCGATAAACGCCTTATCTATTTTACAATAATTTAATCTAAAGAACTAAACTTATTGTAGATGGAAAATCTATCTTAGCTATTTCATATTATAATATAAATAAAAGTTTATTTTATTTTCAGTCAGAAAAACTACAATAAAAGTATCCATTTCTGCGCGGTTTGTCGCGAAGTATCGCATAGTGCATTGCATACCACAAAGAGTTTTAAAGGTGATGCCAAACAAGACCTTTTCGGAGAACATTTAAACTGCTTTCAGAACGACCCTCACCTCAACGAGATTTTGGAGTTGCTCAACCCTCAATGGCCTACTTTTGTCGACACATTACTACGAGAGAAAATAGGTTATAAATGTCGATCTAATCTCGCTACTTCGAACAGGAAACGTGTCGAATATTTCGGACCGAATTATATTCTTTATAAAATTAAGAGAGAGGAGACCTTCAGAACAATAATATACCACACTTTTGAAGATGTGGACATGCAAGTCTTGCTTTCAAGGGAACAACTTATCGACGATGATTTCGTTTTCGATGAAGATTATGCCGATGAAACTGTAGAACGGCTGCATTTAGAAATCACTTCACCAATCCCGGAACTCTATGAGAGAATACAGCCAAGACTCAGATACCTAATATTTCGAAGATCCGAAAAAATTAATTGTGCATTACTTATCCAGAAATCATATGGGTTTCTGAAATTTAATTCAAGTCGGATTAAATATAGGAGTATCACAAATGACCAGCCTCTGACTCTGCCTGACCATAATATATCAAACTACAGAAGTTGTCCAGAGAATCCTGACGAAATCCTCATAAATGATACATTTCTAAAAATTTGGCCTACTTATTTAGACAAATTTAATACAAGATATTGATATCTTATTGATGTGAGCCTTTCTTTCCCTCAACTGATCAATAAAACATATCTTGTTCTCGTAGCTTTTTAATGGTTCTGAATCATTTTGTCAACGATTGATCAGTGATTTCAAATATTTGTAATCAATCAGTACGGAATTTTAATTTCTTTTGCGACCTCCATTTATCATCTCAGATGCAATTGCAGTTCTCTCATGTCTTTGGTATTATCTGCATTTTCAAATTTGCTCGTCAAGTGTTAGAAATGTAAGATTTTTAAATGAAGATTTTTTCTTTAATTATTTATAAAATTATAAGAGGCCATTAAATACAATTAAGATTACAATATTTGCACTTGTGAGAAATCTTCCATTGTACAAGTTTTTAAAACTTTCACGTCCTGCGTCTTCAAATCAAGGCAAGTGTCTTCACTATTCATCATATTGTACCGGCCTAATCACACAATTAAAGGAATATTAAAAATTATTTGTCAGAATTTAAGCCCTGAAATCCTGAATAATCGCATCTATCAAAATATAATTTGCTGGGCAACCGTCGTCAACAAAGAATTTCTGCCACAACATAAACATGCAGACATTAACAACCATAAAATTATTTTTAATTAAAACCTAAACGCAACTAGAATGTAACAAGGACAGAAAGTTGATAACAATCTTTATTAAGCACAGCTGGTTTAGCAACGTATGATTAATAATTCTCTCCCTTTAAAACGAATGGTGAGTCATAACTTGTTTTTAAAGCAATCGCTGGGAAAATGTTTTGACTAAGCAATGCAGCTTCCAAAAACAAATAGAAATATGATTATTAGATTTTCTTAATGAACAACAAATCATGTAGAATTTCAACATTGTCAAACTTTAAACATGAACGTTTATTCATTATTTTCATTTTGTTCCAACGCCGAATCTGATTAAACAGAAAAAAATTTCTAAATATCAAAGTTCACAGCAAATTGAGTGTAACCGAAAACCACGTATCTCGACAATGGACGCTTTCATGGTTTTCTTAGCCTCCCAAATTGTATGAGTCATAATAAAATTAAAAACCATGAGACAAACAAAACATCTTAACAATATTCGATTGTACCAAGAACTAACATTCATTATAAGTTTTTGTCTTGTTAGCGGAGGTATTAAAATATCAGTATATAATTTTTTACTTAATATTTTTATATACGTACGTAACCCTGTTGGGGTAATCCAGTGCTATTTGAATTAGATTACTTGAAATTTCGAAGGATTAAATTTGTTTGAAGCACGTTCTCATGCTAAATTAAGGTCATCACATACCTGTGGTCATCATGTAGTTATGCACATATTAAATTCTGAATAATGACACATGTCCTAATCATTTAGTTATGTAACGGATGTTAATAAATGATAACAACAACACCGAATAATAATAATAATAATAATAATATCAGCAATTTTTAATTATTACTAATCCTTCACGAATCGATGATTCTGCAAAGCAACAACATTAGCAACCTCACCCTTCCTTTTCAATAAACACTTTTAATGCTGAGATCGTTATTTTCTAATTACGTTGTAAAATTAATCATTAGATCATTAGAATCATTAGATTCAGTCAATCCAGTTAAAATGAATGATTCAGTCAATCCAGTTAAAATTAATGATTCAGTCAATCCAATTAAAATTAATGATTCAGCCAATCCAATTAGGAGAAATATTTTCCTCCGTGATTCTCCTTTTGGAATGTGTTCACCTGTTTACCTGATTTTCGTTTTGCTTTTGTTCTCGTTGCTTGTTTTGAAGACTCATTTCTTCAGGACATCAACACGAATCCAGGACAACGAAGACACTTACGCAAGGCGCCTTACAAATTTATTATTATTAATAACATTATTATTATCATTATTATTATTATTACTATTATTATTTATTAATTATTTAACAATATAATTGTTATGCTATTATTTCAATTCTTTAAATAAATAAATGTTTAATTCAACCAACTTATTCCCACAGGTCTTCCCAAGCAGACGATAACTCAATGACAACCAGCATCAAAAGTCTAAACGGACAAACAAACAATTTTCAACTCGTAAAGAACTCTTTTTGTCGACATTTTCTTCGTGTTTAATGTTTCCAATAAATCACATCTTGTTGAGGTCTATTTAAAGACATTATTGAGGCAAAAATCAATTCCAGAGTAAATCTCCGGTGAAGGAGATGCCTTCCATTACTAATTTCAGAAAATAATTTCACGTGAACAAGTTTCAAGTTTGCTTACATTTGAGACTTTTTCACTAAACAAATATTTATTTTTTATTTATTTACTAAATTAATTTGTAATAAGTAACTATAACAACTTTCAACCCTAGTTGAAAAACTCAGCTTATAATGCCGTTGGGAGTATTGTACATTTTGAGAAACAGCTACGGATGTCGGACATATTTGTTTTTATAGCTGTGTGGAAATTATGGAGATTTTAAAATAGGACAGATTGAATTTCAAAGAATGCAAAATTTAGTTCATTTATACATCGCCGTATGCATAGCGTCAGAGGCGCTTTTTGTTAACCATTTATATAGCGCTCCTTCTCAAGGGCGCTTGCGGCAGTGCAGGCTGGGTTTCGAACACGACACTTTACGACTGTCGCCATTACTGCCGTATTCAGGAGCGTAGCCTGCAAATAATGGGAGAAATGTCTAGAATGCTTCTGATTCAATTGAATTGAGTGATCCATCACATAATAATTAGATGGCGACATTTATGATATTACATTTCTTATTATTATTATTTATGTTCTTCATCTGTCCACTAAAAAAGTTAACGCAACAGTTAACGCGACATACAACTTAAGAACCTCAAAAATGACATTTATCAATAGATAGAATGAAAGAGGACTTCTGAAAAAGCGAGATTGACAGAAATTCCCAGACCGCAAATCTCAACCCTGGAGTCCTTTTCAGCCCAAGTCATTCAAGCCTGACATCAATTTGACGCAATGCATTGTGAAACTGTCAGCGCTTAATTCTATTTAAGTCGTCAGAAGCAGTCTTCAAGGGTTGATCATGAAGGTCTCCTGCCTCACGTTTTGTGTTTTACTCGCTCAGGTGGGCACCTCTTGGTTTTAGTTCAATTTATTTGCTTTAAACTCTTTATTTGGATTATACACAATCAACAAACAATGAATGTTAAGTGCATTAAATCGACTTAAAATCATCCCGAAAGAGAATTTGGGAAGGATGAATAAAAATTGTTTGCAAACAAAATTATGAATTTATAAATATAAATTTACAAACGATAAAATGTTATATTATAAATATTAAAAAATTATTACTAAAAGGATTTGAATTAAATAAAAAATATAAATTGTATTTAATGAATGACAAAAAAAAATAGTAAAAAAATCAAGTTGTGATTTATTCATCAATTTACTTATTTATTTTTTCAAAGACTTACAAATTAAGTTATAAATAATATTTCATTTAGTTTTAACTCGTAATTCGTCAAATTGTCCAGGTGAATCAGTTGCAGGTGAGCGCCACAGCGAGTTTGGAGTGGATGCTTTTAACCTTCGACAATCCAGGTGGACAAGATGGATATGGAAACGGTTGTGACTTGTTTGGAAGCTGCGACCACACATTTAGATTCGGATTGGACTGGCTCGGAGGGTGAAATATTTTTATTTCAGTTTATGTTTCACTCGATGTATTTAATGCTCAGCAATCGATCAATTATTTATATTAATTAATTAATTAATTTATTACATATTTAGTAATCTTGGAGAACAAACTGCTGAAAATTAAAATGCTGACTTTTATTGATTGGTTTTCCTGATACGTTTGTGTGCTTTGAAGGGATATAGAGTTTCAGATGACGATTTCGAGATATTTTGAGTTATTATCATTTAATAATAATAATATTATTATAATTATAACACTAATAATATTCTAATTCTATTATATATAATATAATATATATATGTATATTTATATATATTATTATTAGGTATTATTAATATAATTATTATTATTTCATGGGTTGCACAGTTAGTATTGAGTCATTTAAAAAATATTATTGGAAAATAAGATATCTCAAAGTACAAGCAATTAATAACGTTACATTTTGAATTGCAATAATATATTATTACCTAACCAATTAAACCCACTAAGCAGTTATAATAAATTATGCCATATACCGTGTTGTTCGACCCTGAATTTCATTTTATTCCAGGAGCAACAAAGCCGATGAGACTCCAATTTTAACGAAGATTACAGGATCTTTTGACAACACGAACCACAACGTATTTCCGTCTTACGCCACGATGAACAACGTCTACAACCCGATCAATTACACTTTCAACTACTGGCCGGTTACGTGTTGTTGTTGTTGTTGTTGTTACTGTTGCTGTCTATTCACCTAGTTGTGATAAATTAGCGGGCATTGATGATCTGCAACAACAAGCATTGTTGAATTGCATTGGATTCATGTTTTCAGAAATGACAGGAATTTGATAAATTTAAATTTTCAACTGTTAGTTTTATTTTATTTATAACATTATCTCTAAGGTGGTTAAGAAATGATAGTTAGTTTTTTTTCAATTAAATATATATTAATTTACAAATTTAGCACGATATAATTTATCCATAATTATTTAAAATTAAAAAATATAAAAAAATTAAAGTATTATTAAATACTAATACAAATAACAACAACAACAACAAAACAACTACAACAACAACAACAACGATAATAATAATAATAATAATAATAATAATAATAATAATGGGTGATTAACTTGTAAATGCAGGGAGGAATTCTATTGAAGGTACACATAGAAGACGATGACAGTCCTTTGACAGCGCCTGATTTCGTCGATGACATTATCTACAGACTGGAAACACCTGCCAGTCCGTCGAAACTGGTTTCAAATCCCATCGAGCTGCGGCTTCAGGAAGGATAACGACGTACATGACTTGTTTAAATCTAAATTCAGCTGTAAAAAATATAATTATAAGTTATTCTTCATTCAATGCTCTTGAAAACATTTAAACTTTGATCGTATTACATTGTAGATTTATATAACCTATTGTTATTATTATTATTGTTATTGTTATATTATTGTTGTTATTATTATTATTATTAGCAGCAGTAGTAGTAGTAGTAATAATAGTAGTATTACTATTTTGTTACTTTTCTAATTTAAAAACAATTAATCAATCACAATTAATTAACTAATCTCAGACTGACTTTTACATGGCGAGTTTATTGTGATGAAAACTTCTACGGCAAAAATTGTACAAAGTTGTGCATGGCTAGAGATGACACTGTAAATGGACATTACGTCTGTGATCCCAATGGAAACAAGGTGTGCTTGGCAGGTGAGAGAGTGTGATATTAACGATGATGGGAATAAGTTTTTGTAAATAGCTCTCCATAACCTCGTGGTAGAATTAAAGCAGTTTTATTTTATTAAATATGTCTTGTAGCACTTTATTATTGATAATAATGTAATCGGTAATAACGTACTTAATACGGTACTTAAGGAGTGTTTAACCAGCATTTTAAGACAAAATCTGCATCATTCTTTCACAAACCAATTATTCAGAAACAACAACTTTTCATTCAAGTAAAATAATTATAATAAATAATTTCAGGATGGGAGGATGCAGGAGTCAATTGTCTGACGAAGCAGGATGATTGCACCAGCAATCGATGCACGAACGGAGCAATTTGTATCGACGGTGTGCGGTCTTACACCTGTCGTTGCAAACCTGGGTTTTCAGGTGAGGACGTCTGATATTTGTTTTGCAAACAATCCAAAGAGTAGTTGGCCAAGAATGAACGCTTCATCCTCTCTTCGATTTGGTTCGATGTGCCGGCTAATTTCAGAAAAAGTCGTGAGACTATAGTGATTGTGTGTGTGTGTATTTTTTAATATCTTGAAGATTAAATGTGATTAACAGGGAAAGTTAAATTTGTCTTGTCAGGTAATCTAAATATAGCTCTATAGTTCTTAAGAACAAGAATTCTTTAAGTGATATATAAAAAAATTTAATCAAATTAATAATAATGATGATAATAATAATAATAATAATAATAATAATAATAATAATAACTTACTAATGAATTTAAACTTAACTAAAGCTAAAATTGTAATGATTAAATAAAATTTGTCTTAAATGTCAGGCAAGATGTGCGAAGAAAACATAGACGAATGTTCAACAAAACCCTGCCAAAATGAAGCCACGTGTGTGGACGGGGTCAACGAGTACATGTGCAAATGCCCTCCTGAGTTTGTCGGTAGAAATTGCAGCGAAAAGGTGAAAAGCAAAAATACGATTATGCAAAAAGTAATTAATGTGCAAAATTAAATTAATTAATATGCAAAAATAAATAGATTAACATGCAAAAATAAATAGATTAATATGCGAAATGCAAATACGTGCACATTGACATCTACTTGATAATGTTCACGTTCGTGTGTAATAACATTCACATCGCATTCATATTTGCTTTTCCATTCAACAATTGCTACTTTCTCAGCTTACGATCGCGAGCGTAAGATAGAATATTGTCTGGCAACAAAATTCTTCTCACAGGCCTGCACCAAATCCAATCCGTGTCAGAACGGAGGCACGTGTTACGGGGACAAGAACTGCTTCTGTCCGCCAAACTACGTTGGAACTCAGTGTCAGGATCCTCTGTGCAAAGTGGTTGGTTGTCTGAACGGCGGTCGCTGCTCAATTGATGGCTTCTGCATCTGCAAGTCAGGATTTGTGGGGTCGAGTTGTGAGGTGGATTTGTGCTCTTCTGTCGGGAAGTTCTGTCAGGTGCTCTTTTCTATTTTTTGTTGTTTAAAATGAATTTCAAAAGATTTGGAAGTTTTGTTTTGACAAATTTATTCTAAACAATTTTATTTAGGCACCACTTATTTATTATTGTTTAGTTAAATGTTTTGATAATAATTCTGCAGAATGGAGGTGTCTGTGAAGGAGGAAAATGTGTTTGTCCAAAGCAATTTGCAGGTTTTATCATTTAAAGTCATTTCCGATATTGAACATTGTAATTCACCGATTACAATACAAGTCTCATAAATTGAATAATTAATTAAAAAATAAAAATTTATTACTACTACTACTACTACTACTAATAATAATAATAATAATAATAATAATAATAAATATAATAATAATAATATTCATAATAATTAAAAACTTCCAATCACAAATTCCATCAATTAGGAGATGCCTGCGAAGAAAGTCTCTTGTGCAGCAGCCTCAAGTGCGAGAGAGGATTTTGTCAGGTGGTTGCCATCAAGAACCTGACTTTGGTGCCTCAGTGCCAGTGTCCTCAGGGATTCACGGGGGAAAGGTGTGAATTGAAACAAGAATTACCCAGCGGGGGCTCAATTCCTTATCAGAGCAATCAATCCAGTGATTCTCTGCCTATGGTAAGAAATGTTTGAATAAATAAAAGATAGATTATGATAAACACTTGTTGATTCGATAATAATTATTCTTGAATGTTTTAATAGGTGGTAAAACTAGATAAATTAAGTTTTTGTAAATTCAAAAAAAACTGATTTTCTAATATTTTTCATTTTATCAAAGAAAGTATATTTTAGGCTGGCTAGTCAATGAGTAGAGGGAATTCTATAAAATGTATGACAACAGCTTTACAACTGAAATCTTGAGAACCTGGTATTACGCTCAACGTAAGAAAATGACGTAATGAAGAAGTTACTAATTATTGGTGGTTATTTGCTAGTAGTTGTACAGTGGGATTTTTTTGAATTTCAGTTTGGGATTCTCTTCATATTCTTCATCATTCTCTCCTTCATCTTCCTCGTCATCATCATCGTCCTTTCAATTCTTCTCTGTAAGAAAAGAAAAAGGTAGGTTTTCGAAACGAGGACAATTATTGCACTTAATTAATAACATTTAACCGAATTTCTAGTAATAACACTTTAAAATATTGATTTGTTTGTTGTTTTTTTAATGCAGAACTGCCAAGAAACCCCAGCTCATGTCAACATCGAGCATCATGTCGTCATCATCCGAGATATATTCCACAGTGATGGAGTCATCGTTGGGAAGCATACACAAGAGCCACAAACTTCCTTCTCCTTCCAACGTGTACGAAAGTTCGGAACATGCGAACAAAGAATTGTACTCCCCAGATAATGAATTTTCCAAGGATGAAGTGTTTATTCCTGAAGAGAAAGCCTATTTGGCTTGATCAACAAATAAAACTAACAGATAAACTGATAAAAAGATAAACGGAAAAGGGTCCTGCTACATGTTAGCATAGTTCCTCTATTTGTACTTCTAGTTGTTCCTCTAGTTACAGTAGTGCTTTCTTAGTTCAGTCCTAATATTTCCTAGCTTCTGAATGTGGCTGCATTTGAGAGGATCATGAGTGACTAACCCTAACCCTGCTTTGTTACGTTAGGGTAGATGACTGAGAAAACTATAATTTAGTTTCTTTTAATAGTTCACGATTTTATTTTACTTAATTATGTATATTTGTCACTGATTATAATATTATGTATACAAATATTGTTCAATATTTGTAAACAATATTTGGAAACAAATGTATTCATGATTTGCGACTGACATATTTGTAAATAAAATAGTTGTAATAACTATAATGTAATAATAGTAATATTAATAATAATGACGTTTACAAAAATAAAAAATTATAACACAGTAATAAATATGAAGCAATAATAAATGGTTGCTGGGAGTGTGAGCTTCAGAAGTTTCAGAATGATCTAATAACATGTCTCTAGCTGTCACAGCTGTCAACCTACTGACAATTTCCATTTTTGATTTTTAATCTAAAATTTATTTTCGAACAAAATTAGCCTAAGTAAAAAAGATCGATTTAATATAATAATATGGGTAATATTAATTATGACAGATAGATAGATGTTTAAATATAAATATATTATTAAATAATATTATATTAGTTATAATATAAATAATGTTATTGAAAATAATAATAATAATATAACAATATCCACCAGAAAAACAGTAATACTCTTAATGTTAATAATGGGCGATAATCGGATTACCACGTGGCTGTCGGAATAACGCTGAATAGAAACTCTTCTATTATCTTAAAGAAGACACAAGTCCTTGTGTTTGAGCACGACGCAGATGACATTCAAGTGAATGGAATCGTCTGCGAACCTCCCAAGATAAAAACAGCAACAACAACAACAAGAACAACAACAACTGCAACAATAAAATCAACAAACTCCGAAACAACGACATTTGAAAACGCGATGAAAAGGATTCAATGCAGATTGAGAAACATCACGGCATGACAAAGCTCTGAAATGTTGAATGGTTAAAAAAACAAATCAATTTAATAATAATTACGGACTGGAATGGTAAAGAATAAACTTAAATAATTACAATATTAATATTATAGTACCAATAATTTTAGAAGCAATGATGACATTAATATTTATTTTTTTGCATCCTAGGGTCAAAAGCACTAATCTCTCTTATTCTATTCGGCACCATCAGCGATTTGAACCGATAAGACGAATGTCAAACATGGAGTCAGTAATGGGAAGGCAGAGGACAACAACGATCCGGAGATTGCAATGGATTTTCCATTTGGAAGGTGACTTTTGTCGACATCAACAACTTAACTGTTGACAGTTTAAGGCATGACAACAGTTCTTGTTATCGACAGCAGAAAATAGAATTCGAATCACAAATCTCAGACACATCGAGGTGAAGGAAAATCACCTGTTCAAAGAAAGAAAACATTTTTTTCAACGAAATTCAGCAGTTCAGTGCCAACAAAGGTTACTTAACCAATTATTGAATTCGACGATTTGATCGCTCACTTATTTGATTCCATTTAATCCGAGAGTAAACCTAATCTTGTAAGGAAGAAAATTCTGCCGTTAAAATTTCACAATACTCATTTTCAGAATGAAGCATCAACGTCACTTGAGATATTTAAAACCTTTCACAGTTCAAAGGTCATTTGAACCTCTTGAAATATTGGCAAACATCGACGTGCAGCGAAATGGAAAGTGTAGAATGAGTTTAACTACGAACCTTGAATAAAATCAAACTTAGATGGAATGAAAAACACAGGAAATCAAAGGAAGAAATTGTTTGACGCGCGTCACAAGTTTCGACTCCGCTCAGTTGCGATCAAAAAATGACTTTCAAACAAAAGGCAAACTCATATGAAATAGTCGAAAGTCGCAGCTCGTGCCAAAATATTCAAAAAGCAATAAAAAAGAACACGATAAAACACACCTCGGATATAAAATCGTAATCACTCCACGAACAATCCAATGGAGAAATATCCTAAATGTTAGGATGCTTTTGAAGTGGAACTAAAAAAAAAAGAAAAAACGAAATTAGAAACACGATTGGCCACAGAAATGATCGCATCGTTAGCACCAGTCACCGTCGTCAGAATCGCTTTCATCTTCCTTGTCATCCGGAGGCACCCTCGGTCTCGGGACTTGAACTCTGACCTCCCTGGTCGTCCTGATCTGCTTGAAACTCTTTGGCAGACTGTGGGACTGATGCACGGAGTCCAGCATCAATCGCTGTTGAAGCCGATGATGCGGTTGGCGCAGGCCCGGTTCGAATTGAGGCCTTCGTGGTGCCGGTAAAAGCGACCTGTGGGGGTGCTGGTCATCCCCACGTCGTCGCAAGGAATGTTGCCACCTCTGTTCGAGGCTGGAGAATATTCTGGCAGAGGTCGATGGGAAGTTCAGACGGTCGGTTGGCTCGAGTCGAGGTCGGAAGTCCTCGTCTCTCCTGGGAATCCTTGACGGCCTTGGATGGTATGGATCACCACCTCTTGTCATTTGAGCCATTTGACTGCCGCTTGAGCAACGAGAAGTGCTTTCGATGTCCGTCGAATTGGGTCGGGGCGGATTGGAATCAGTGGAAACGGTCGTCGACTTGAGATGTTGATGGAGATTCAAACTGGAATGGGACGGAGAAGGATCCAATAGAGGGAAATTTAAGGACCCAAGCGTGGGAGAAGAAACAACGATGTCGTCTTGTTGAGATTCGACGGCCGTCGGCGAAGTGAGGACGTGAGGCATTCTATCCTCGAAAGATTGTCTCATAGAGTTCAAGTTGAGCATCGACGGCTTTCTAGGGGGAACAGCCGGCAACCTTCTCAGATTGCCAGTTGCTTCGACCGCGGTCGGTCTGACGGCCTGAACCGCAGTCCCCGGACTCGGTGATCTGGATCGTCCGGTCAAATCTGCAGATCTGAAGTATTCGGATCTTTTTTCGGGTTGGTTCAGAATTTCTAAGCTACCTGAGCAAGGAAAAAAATCGGCTATTTGGCGTTGCATAGAAGGATCAAGGGGAGTTTCCAGTTGGGACGTCACATTTGTTTCTGAAGAGGCAGGCTCCAGGATTTCTGACGAAATTTATTTCAGTGTATTTTGCAGTGTTTTGATTTAAAAATTTAAAAAAAAAATATTTAATTGTAACTTCATCTAATTTCTTAATTGAATTCTGATGCAAAGTGTATCATCATAATTGTTTAACCAAGTTTATTTTATTTGAAAGCCTGCACAATTGTAGTGACCTTCACTGGTTCCCTCTTGGCTGGAATGTTTGGACAGAAGTGCACAAGATCAGAACGTGTGGTTGGATAAGGAGAACTGTCTTTGGCAGTGAGTCTCAGATGCTGTTTAGATATCGTCTCGGTACGTTGAGTTGGAAAGTTTATACTGGGAGATAAGGTAAGGGAGGAGGAGGCAGTATTTTGACCAGGGCGTCTGGATGGGATGGGACTGAGAGATTGGAATCTTGCCAGAAATCCGTCTGATGGTACTCTGCTCGGAGTCTTCATGGAATTTATTTGCTGAGATAAATTTGAGGGAATGCCTGGTATGGTTGATCTGACCCCCGTCTGATGTTCTGGCTGGTTGACGAGATTGGTTAGGGCACTGCTGACCGACTTGTTTATGGAAGAGATTATTGTTCCTATTGATTTCGTAAAACCCGATGAGCTTGTCATGTCAGTGACTCTGACAGTTTCAATGCCATTGTTTGAAGCGCTACTTTTTGATCCTAAGGTATGCATACTGCTTATGCTGTGCTGAGAGATGTCTGGTCTAATACCGGGATGACGCAGAATGGGATTATGAAGCTGATGTTGGGGCGTGCCCTGAGACCACTGGTCTTCCGAGGACAGCCGGGTAGGTGAACGACTTTGGGTTTCGGCTTCAAGAGATTTCTTTGCAAGAGTTTCTTCGTCATTTAAGGTAAGCATGGAAGGATCGGATTTTTCTGAAAATTCAGCTGAGTGAAGGTCAACTTGATCTGGGAGCTTATTGAGGCAGGAAGAAAGTCTCTGGCTCTTTGAAATGAATAAATTCAAGATGAAGAATTAAATTTTAAAGTAATTTGAATAATGAAAGGACGAGGAAAAAAGAAAGAAAAATAAAAACGTTTTTACTTCGAGGTTTTCGACAGGATTGAGTTGCTTAAGAGACGTCTGTGAGGCTTGCATCGACGCGGCTCCTGCTGCCGGGTTTATGCTGCAGACGAGCAACGTTTGTGCAGAACGAGTTCATTTAATTGCTTCCAATATTTCTAAATTCCATTACTCTCGTAAAAAGCTCTCATAAAGTCCTCCAAACGCAGGTATATTTTCCACTGAAACAGAGCTTAAATTTAATTCAATAAACGCTCTCGCTGAGCCTGTCGCCTCTGACAAGGTTTTAGCCCTTTTATGAACAATTTATGATGCCGAGTCAAACATCCATAAATTTAGAAATTTTACCTGACGCGAGGGGGCAGAGGGTGGTTTGGGTACCTAATAACGAAGGGGAGCCTTGGATCGGAAGGATGGTGGGGATGCTGGCTTTCGTTTATGTGGCTGGCCAGATCAAAGATCTCTTTCGATTGCAGTACATCAGAGGCAGGGTTCATGGCACACGTTCCTATGAGTTTCTTGAATAGCGTCGGTTTCTGGATGTGTTATAAATTCATTTTGTAGATTGTTGAATTATTTAGATAAAGCAAAATTAATTAATGAAATAAGTTTTGCATTGTAATTGAAAGCGTTTATTTGTAGTGACATTTATACATATTTGAATAAAATGTTTTGCGTTCAGGTTCTACAAAACGGAGGTTGCACAATGAGAAGGGTTAATCACTTAAAAAAATAATTGTAATTTATAAAAAAATAATTCTATTGACCATTTTAATCGTCTTATTTGCTTTGTAGGCTCTCCAGTTTTCTGCAATCAGCAGACCGGCATAAATCTTTCCAACAGTCAGTTTTTCGTACGTGAGTTCTGAAAGCATAAATAATATTAGAAAAATAATACGCAGTCATCATTTGCAGTAGTTGCTTATAATAATGAATTGCTCTAACAAATAAATTATAATTCACCTAATTTAATCGAGTTCGAAATTGAAATATCAATCGTTTTAAAAGAAATGCTGTGTCAGACCTTCATTGGGAGGCACCATGAGCAAGTGCATCTTCCTGGACTGAATTGGCCACAGTGTTTTGATGGTTTCCCTCAGTGCTTCATCTTGCTTGTTCATTTCTGATGCTATTTGGTTTATTTGATAAAAAAAAAAATTCGAGATGAATTAAAAAGACTTGATTATCATTTAATCAAATCGTTTGTAAAACGATTAAAGCGAGTGACTATGGTAAACAAACACATCTCTCTTCTTCAAGGTACATCAAACATTTCTTGAATTTCTTTGACAGTCGGCTGTATCAAAATCGATGGAGACTCGTTTAAAGAAAGCCAAGCAAATGAAGAATGGCAAACTGTCTGAGACCAGCAATAAGGAATGAGATAATCGATGACATGAGAGAATTTCTAAATGAAAGTTTAACAATGTGAAGCCATGAAAAGACGTGCACATTGTACCCGCCAAAACTACAAACACCGCATGTGCTTTTTGGTGATTTATAACTTTTCCATTTGCAAACATTTTGGGCATCTGCTACTCGTCATGCAAAGAATTTTGAAATTATTACTCGAACGAATATCTTTTGACATCGGTTTTTTTAAATATTTTGTTTCAAGTCCCAAGGCAAGAATTTAACTTGATGTAGTCACAAGAACAAGCGGATGACTTTAAAGCCTCCCGTTTCTGTAAAAGTTCGTCAAACATTCAATGAAATGAAATGTGTACTGTATACTGTAAGCTTGTGTATACTTGTACATGTGAACTTGTGCATGTATACTTGTATATGTATATTTGTACATGTGTACTTGTATATGTATACTTGTACATATGTACATATATATGTACAGGCTTAAACTGGAGTAAAATTTCATATTTGCGGAATCACAGGTTTATTTGATAATATATAAATAGTAATAATAATAATAATAATAATAATAACAACAATAATAATAACAACAACAATAATAATAACAATAGTAATGATAATAGTAATAATCATCATCATCCTCACCTGGCCCCATCCTTATGCCGAGAGATTCTCTGATGAGAGCGAAAAAGGTGGTTGTGAAGTGAACAGTTCCATCATCACCGACCGGCATGTTCATTCTTATCAATTTCTGACCAAAAAAGAAAGATTACATTTAAAATGAGTTGAAATAAATCTCCAGGTTGGCACGAAATATCGTGACTTGGATGAGTTCATTGGCTACCAAGGTCGACTGACCCTATAAGCCAGTCTGTATGGACACTTCTTGCCAAATCCAACCGGTGGCTCCATGTTTCGTAGCATGTCGTACATGTCCGTGTACAATATTCGACCTCTAGAAGTAAAATCCGTAGACATTATTATTTAGCTTACCTACTCATTAAAACCAATATCAGATACAAATTACTTAATTAAATCAGAAGAACATTAGAGAAAATAATTTTGAATTTGAAAATTTATAAAGTTATAAATATAATAATAATAAATAATAATTGAAATTATAATAATAAAAATTATAATAATAAAAATAGAATTTGAGTCACGTGGCAGTAGGGTCGTAGTTGGCCCAAACTCTGATGAATTCGTCGAGATGGTGAGGACCCAGGATTGAAGAGTCCCTCGTGAGGTAATCGAAGTTGTCCATTATGACGGCCACGAACAGATTCAGCATCTGAAGAAGCAGGATGGAAGCATCAACTTACAATCATATTTCATCGGTTTATTATTGCGCATTGAAAAACAAGTTTTTGAAGAAAAAGTGACAACTTTATGAAGTTTATCTTTTGACAAGTATTTACCAATAACTGGTTCTGTTATTTAAGTTTTCACAATGTACATCTTGAGGCAGCAAATAAAATGTAATATGTAATCCATAATAAGCTTGGCAACGCATGATAGTTACTGAATATTATTACAATTCTGCTAAAATTAATATTAGTAATTTATTTGATAACACAAAAACAAATTCACTAAATAAACATACAAACTAATGAGCTGCAATTAAGCAGTTATTAGTAAACTTTGAAAAAACTCAAAATTATTTCCAATAGGAACTTGGACTGACGAGAAAGGAGCAGAAAAAGATGAAGGACACGAAGTAGGGGATGGCAATGTCCAATCCGCACTTGTGGGTCTCTCTGAACATGGTTGACAGTTGATCGCAATCTTTTCCAGACATACAGGACAGCATTATTTGCTGCCAACTTTCACCAGTAGCACATCTTGTAGAAAGGATTTCAATTTGGGATAAATTTTATTTTGAAAATTTGAGCATTGTACATTCATTTCGATTAGTAGAAAAATTATAAAAGATTTAATAAATGATTCCTAAAGAAGATTTAATAAATTTTAGCTTTTTCATTTTATTTTAGTTTTTAACAAGTTTCTAAACTTTAAAAACATTTAAATTTCATTTTACTTTTTACAAATTTCAATAAAAACACGAATATTCAATAGGACAAGCAATGTACAACAGCAGAAAGATTAAGACAACAAATACAATTAAATAAATTTAAAAAATACTGGTAATGCTAATTATTGACCAACCTGAAAAGCAAGAGAATGGCATTCGGGAAGGAGCGAAAGTTGTTGTGCCGGTTTATCTCAGTGCCTGGCTTCAGTTGAATGTTTCCAAATATCTTAAAAACGAAAATCGTACATCACGATTATGATTATGATCACATACAAAAACCTCCTCCTTTTCGTCCACCTCACCTGCATTCCAATGATGGCGTAGATGAAGAAGAGCATGGCAATCAAGAGAATGACGTACGGAAGTGCCTGTGTTTGGACAAATAAATAAATGTCTCCATGGCAACACCGCAATAGTTCTTAGATATTTTATTAAACAATCCTTCACAATACTCTCTAGCAGACCGCAAGAACATTGGAACAAAGAGATTTGAAGAGAAATGAACATTTCTCCCGAGGATTGCAACCCATAAATAACCGTTTCACTGACAAACACAAGCAAGCAGAAACCCTGCAATTTTCAATTTACTTCAAAGAGAAGCTTCAAGTTACGGATGTTTTTGTCACTTAAATAATATTTTATTAATATTAAATAATTCATTCATTTATTTATTGCAAAGTCGTTCTTATTATCAAGCATGCTGTTGTTTATAATTTATAATAATAATAATTAATATTATAATATGGTTGCACATTACTAAATCTACAAACATTTGTAAAGTTTTTGGAAGATCTTAAAAATAGGTCTAACCTACCACTATCCATTCCATATTAAAACAACAGCAACAATAATAATAATTATTATTATATAATATATATTAATAATAATGATATTTAATTATTTATATATATTATATTAATATATTAATATATAATATTAATATATATAATATATTATAATATAATATATTATATATTATATAATATAATATTATTATATTATATTATTATTATATATAATATATATTATAATATATATAATATTATTTTAATATATTATAATATATATATTATATATATATATATTAAACACAATATATATTATTACATAAGAAAATAATAATTATTATTATAATATTATTGTTTTAAAATCACCTTGAATGACTGAATGAAGGTCCACAAGAGTATCCTGATGGTATAACCTTGTCTCAGCAACTTTATCAACCGAGCAGCTCTGAACAGACGAAGGAAGCCAAAGCTGAAGCCATTGTTTGAGTGCTGGAATGAAGAAGTTTGTTGAGACGTTTAAGACATTTGATCTTAATACTTCATTGTTTAGGTCCTATTTTCATTTTGCTTTTCATATTGTGGTCCGGCGAGGAATACATAATTATATTAATAATAATAAATATTAATAATATTAATTATTATGGCGATATTATAGTAATTAATAAAATGAAATAATAATATTAATAATTTATTTCAAATCCAGATTTGAAAGTTCTCTTCTTTTGTTAAATCCCAAACAAATCGTGCGGAAACTCGTGTTGTACATTTATTAATGGGGAATCCCATCAGATCACATTTTGTCCTCAAAAACGGCCACCGGAATTTCCATTTAGAAATGAGGAAAAAATTGCCTAAAAACATATTTTCCATGCAAAATAACGAGCATTGAATGAATGCAATGCACATAATTACAAAACAAAGACATAATCATCCACAACAAGCAGAATAGGCAAAATAATGTGGATTATTAAATAATATTGTTAAATATTGCACTAAAACGTGAAATAATTAACAACAAATATTATAACAACGAGCATATATTAACAACAAAACCAGGACCACACAGATTGCAACGGACTTTAATCAAATAAATAAATAAATAAGACCACACGGACGGACCTCCGTGGAGCTGACTCGGAGGTGGACTTCTGTCCAAAGGACGTCCGTGATGCTCCCTATGATGGTGATGAGGTCGAAAACATTCCAAGAGTCTTTCAAGTAGTTCTGAAGACATTCAAGATGAGTAACAATAATTCATTGTTTTCTATTTAATTATTGTATTATTTATTTATTTATTTATTTATTCTGGTTATTACAATCTCGTTATTGTTACCACCGATATCATCAGCATCATCGTCGTCGTCATCGTCATCGTTATCGTCATCATAATCATCATCAGTGTTTAATCTTTCTGAGTGCGATGGATATCTCGTAGGACAATCATTAAGGGATTATTATGTAATATTATAATTTAAAATTACATAAGTAATGCATAAAGTTTTATGACATAATAATAATAATTTAATCCTCATTTGTTTCATCAATAATAATAATAATAATAATAATATTTACAAGAAACAATTTATTAACGATATTTGTTTCAGTAAGCATTTTGATAAATAATAAATAAAATAACGCAAGAATCTAAAGAATGTATCATTCACACGTAAATTCAAGACGCTGTGCATTGTGCAGCAACAGCAATGCATCAGCATCGCAAACATCACATGCACCCAGACCACACAAGTCCAAACGGAGAGCAGACAGTTCAACCAAGAGCAGAACATGACATCGAAATCACCTTGACGCCGAAAGCAATGATTTTGAGGACAGTTTCTATGGTAAAGACAGTGGTGAAGGCCATGTTGAGTATGGACAGGGTGTTCAGGTAGGCGTCGTGGGAGTTGCCCTTCTCTCTGGGTACGTACTGGATTTGGAGGAAAACGATCGTTGTTGGTGATGATGATGATGATGATGTTGGTGATGATGATGATGATGACGATGGCGATGACGATGACGATAAGGATGAGAAGACGACGTCGTTTGCGATGGCGACTATGATGACGATGACGATGATGATGATGATGACGACGATGGTGGTGATGATGATGATGATGACGACGACGATGATGATGATGATGACGACGATGATGATGATGATGACGACGATGGTGGTGATGATGATGACGACGTTGGTAAACATCAACAAATTAGTTGAATGTTTTAGTTTAGTGAATTATTGTGAATGAACGATTGAATAATTAACTAATAGATAAGTTAGTTTAAAAATAAATTAAATCTACGACATAAGATCGACATGTTATGTAAAACATTATTGATCGGTTGCTGCTTGGAAATGTTTTTTCGTGTTGTGTTATTTTTTGTTTTGTTTTGTTTTGTTTATTCCATGGGACTTTCCAGGGCACCATAGCGATGCATTGCCCTGTTAAATGGCATTTAAGCGGATTAATTTCACAATCAAATAATGACGAGTTGACAAATTAGTAATCGACAAATTCTCCAAAACCCGTTGAGCATTCATTTTTAATACTTAGAAAAAATAAAAAATAAGCAAACTACCTTCATCATAAGGAGTAAGGTATTACAAGCGATGATGATCATGATGATGTACTCGAAGGCCGTAGACACGACCAGTCTCCAGATCAGGTACTTGATCGAATTCTTCCTCTTCGGCATGTAGCGGCAGGCTGGTCTCGCGTTGATCACGAAATCCATGCATTGTTTCTTTTTGAAAATATTGTTTTATATTTTCATTATTAATTGGAATAAATTACTTCCATACTCCATGTCTGAGGACCATCTGTCATTATTTTCTGACATGTTTAGAAATCGTCATCATCATCGTCATCATCATCATTATCATCATCATCACCACCATCTGCACGCTAAAACATTCATCTTTGCATAACTACAGTATTTAGAGCAGAATTACCAACCGCTAAAATAAGGTCTGGTTCAATTTTTTTAAGAATTTTGTAAGAAAACAAAAAAATAAAAAATGAACAAATAAATGAATAAATAAATGAACAAATAAATTAACAAATAAATTAACAAATAAATGAATACATGGATGACATCGGAGCGACTGAGTGAAGCAAAGTTCATCAGTGTTGGCGTGAAAAAGTGAATCGAAGTTCGAGACAAAGGAAAGACAAATTCAAGCACGACTTCAGTCGAAGAAATACTCAAAACTCAAATTTCTTTTTAATTTTTTTTTTTTAAACTCAAAACATGACCTAAAATTTCTTTTTTTTATTCAAAATTTAGAAATTTCTTAAAAGCCTTAAATAAGTAAAAGGTTCTGATTTCAAACATGTCCGATTGTTGAATGCCGAGGTCTTCAGAGTTCAACTTACGATATTTGAACTCAAATCGAAATAAATATTATAATTTCAAATGAAAATGCTGAAAAATATGTTATTAGTTATTTTAGATTCATTCCACTTTCTCCGTAAATTCAGAATGTGATAAATGACCCTTCACAGACCGATTAGTCAAAACATGCCTTATCGAGAGGATTAATTTGCATAATTAGCTCCACCCCATGAATCCATGAATATGTTTGAAATTAATTAATTTAAAAAATACCGTCATCTCCATGGTTACGCAATCTTATTAACCTGTTTTCAGCTAAGTGGCTCATTAACATTTGCTTTGTTAATATTCGAGCCTTTCATATTTCCTACTTTCGCACTCATGCTCTTATCAATAATTAAATTATTATTCATTATTAATATGCCTCATTAATATGCTAATTAAACACGGAAGTCGATAATTGGCTGACTTGATTTTTATCCAGTTCCTGGTCAATGAGTTCGTTTTCTCCCTGCTCCTGGAAAGTGATGATGATGAGGGCGACGAAGATGTTGATGAAGAAGAATGGAAAGACGATGAAGTAGACGATGTAAAAAATGGCCATGTCCATGCGATGGCCTGGTTGGGGGCCCATGTCCACCTCCGTTGCTTCGATGGAGTGCCTCAGGACCCTAGGGATGGAAATGTGGGTGAATGGGTGGGTGGATGGATGGGTAGGTCGAGGTTTCTCATGAGAAATACTGATTCCTCTTATTAAGCTGCAGAATTGTCACGAGGAGTTGATGACGATCCATCCAAATTGCCAATAATATGTAATGAATTGAATATCGTAAATAGTTAATAAAAACTTTCACAGTAATGTCTTCAAAGCAACATCAACAGCACCAACAACAACAACTACAACTACTACTATTATTATTATGCTACTGCAGTAGAAAGAATAACGATAATAATTGGGAAATATTCAGTACGACTGCGTCCGGGTATTTTCATTGTATTTTTAAGGACAATGTTTTCATGGAAATCATCCTAACGCAGGCCACCCCTCTCCTGTTTGAACAGCAAACAAAGTCAACATGGCGTCGGCCACGTTGTCGTAGTGGAAATCTCTCCTGTTCCATCTCCGCTTTTCCACCACGGCCACGTGTCTGTCGCCCTCTATCTGGTACTGGAAAAATTCACCTCTGCAACGGAATTACAAAAGGAAGTCGTTCAAATAAATAAAATTATTCACCGGAAGTAAATACGTTGGTTTTATTCATAAAATAAAATTTCTATCGTGGCATTTTACACGGTTCAAATCAGTTCATCATATTCGTCGTCGTCGCTGTCATCACCATCGTCATCATCAAATCTTCATCATCATCAAATCTTCATCATCATCATCATCATCATCATCATCATCATCATCATCATCATCATAATCATCATCATAATCATCATCATCATCACAAACCACCACACCTGCACTCTTCCTGGGTATTCTTGGAGTCATCGTTGCAGAAGAAGAATCTCCCCTTGAACAGTTGGACGGCGATGACGGCGAATATGAACTGGAAGAGCATGTAGACGATCATGATGTTGAAGACGTTCTTCAGTGAATTAACCACGCAGTCGAACACCGCCTGTCAATCGGAAGAGCTGCACTTTCACCGGAAGTTTAAATAAACAACCGAGCAGATGAATGAGGGGGGAATGACAGACGGACGTATGGATGGATGGATGGATGGATGGATGGATGGATGGATGGATGGATGGATGGATGGATGGATGGATGGATGGATGGATGGATGGAAGGATGGAAGGATGGATGATGGAAGGATGGACAGACGGACGAATGGAAGGGTGGATGGATCCATAAAAGGATGGAAAAGGAGAGAAGGGGAGCGGTTATTAAAATCATTTCGCATTGATTAATCCCAGGACGTCGTCCTGTAAGGGCGGTTATTGCTTGCAATTCAGAGCTTAATTGCGAGGCACAACGGAGTGCGAGCTGAATGTCACGGAGCTGCGTTGCATTAGCGGATTGTTTAGCGACAATGCGATCTGGAAAGTGAACGAAGAAAAAATATGTCACTTGCCTTGAGTTTCGGAACTCTGTTTATCGTTTTCAGGGGCCTCAGAACCCTTAGAACCCTCAGGGACTTTATGGTGTTGAGGTTCTTGCCGGCACTCGGACTGTCCCTGGAAATGGATGTACATGTGTGTTACATGGACATGATTACACCGGGCATATTGTGTGGACATTTTACATGGACATGTTGCGATATCAACTTAAAACATTTCCTTGGTTTTGTTTGAAGGGGTTCTGGAAGAACATAAAATCTAGCATTACAATAGATTCTTTTTTATTTTACAAAAATATTTTTTTTAAATAATAAATTAATATTATGATAGTTTTTATTATTTAATTATTATTTTTTATTTAATTCTAATTTAAAACGAGCATATTTGAAAAAAAAAAAATATTGTAAAGCATTAATATTTTTTTGCTGCGCAATTTTCATCGTGAAATTTTGCATAAATTTTGAGTAATTGCATTTATTCCGCTCGTACGTTGACGATGTGAAACATGTTCGGCAAACATTGGAAGATGTGCTCACGAAAATGCATTGTGCACTCATTCGTGCCTTTAATGCACCTTTCACAATGCACCATTCACAATGCACTATTCACAATCTCAATGCACCATTCACAATCACAATGCACCGTCAAAACAACATTTACTTATGCTACATAGCACCACCAACCTCTTAATTAGAAAAATTAATTCCATTAATACAGTCAAAAGAAAAACAAATGTCAGTAGAAATGTTTTGTTTAGTTTTCTACATATGTCGAATTATTCCCATCAGCAGCTCATTAAAAATTCAATCAAGTAATTACGTAATAATTAGTCAGCCAATTAATCAGATTAGAGTAATGCGTTAATAATTAATAATTATTTTTTATTTAATTAATAAATTATTAATTAATAAAATTACTTGAAGGAGAACTCACGTGAATGCAAAGGCCACAAGGGCACAGATGACGACTGTCGCGTCAAGAAGGTTCCAAAGGTCCCGGCAGTAAGCCCCAGGATGGAATATCACTCCGAGGTTGATAACCTGTCCAACGGTATCATGGATAATTCTTTTCCATGGATTGATAATAACAACAACAACAACAACAACAACAACATCAATCACTTTAATGCTCGTCATGCATACTTCCAGATGATCACATTACCTTTGTACCTCGTTCTTTTTCCATTTTGTCGTTTCGATTTATTGTTTGAGGATAAAATTGTGGTGATTACGATGCTGATATTATTGGCATACATATAAATGCATGATGAATTAATGCCTGACTGATGCGATAATAAGAATCATTATTGGTTTCTTTCGTTTTGAAACTTAGTGCAAAAGTAAAAGAAAAATGTCGAATTTAGAAGGAATTGAATTTTCAGACGTCAAGTGATAAATTTATGAAATTTAACAATAAATATTTAATATTTCAATGAAAATAAGAAGCAATTTTAGTAACTGTAACATTCTACTGCTAAGTATGCGGTTAAAGATTCAATTTTGGCAAACATCATACAAATTGAATCCGTCCGTTTTCGATAATTATTATTAATAATTATTATTTACCATAAATTTATTACGAATTAGTCCAAATAATTAAAAAAATTTATATCAAATATATAAAAGAAGAAGAACCAAGAAAACTAGAAGCAGTTAAGACACAAGGATGAAAAGATTCCTGAAGAGGCCAACCTTTAGAATCATTTCGACGGTGAAGACACCAGTAAATACGTAGTCAAAAGTATTGAGGATCCTGTTCCTCTCCGACTGCTCCAAGACTGGATCCTCGGCTGCCAGAGCGATACTGCTGGCACAGATAACGATCATGATGAACAGGTCGAAGTACCTCAAGCTGACCACGAAGTGACAAAACCTCCTGATTCTACAAGCAGTTGTCGAGACTTGATTCCAAAATTTAAGAATGTATTTTGTTATTTTAAATTGTAGCTTCTTGTTTTTTAATTTATGTTTCACCGAATTCTGTGCATTATTTTTCAATTTCCAGTGGACATTTTAATCTCTGGAGTAAAATGCTTTCCAACGACATCGATGTCTTCCACGTTTTACGCAGCCACGCGAGAGTCGTTGTTTGTTTTTTTTTGTGGAAGATCAGAAGATTTTCTCGAGGTTGTCTTGAGATTCGGAAATGTTTTCAAGAATTAATCGCTCTTCTGAAGCACTTTTGCACAACGAAATGATGTTGTTGTGTCCACTTTTTGTTTATTTCTTAATTTATTCAAAACTTTATCTGCTCACGGATTTGTAGCTCCAAAGACGAACATGGAGCTGTAGGGAAGCATTGGCTTAGGACCTCCTTCGTTTTGATCATCCTCTGGAATTGTGAATAAATTCATTTGGATTCATGAATCAATTCTTCCGCAAATATAAATAAATTAATCTCTAATCCATTAAAAAAATATTCGATTCGCTCAATTCTCATTCTAAGTCCGATGGAAATTATTCCAGCGAATGCAAATAAATCTTTCGTTCTGATTCGTAGTTTAAAAATCTTAATTAAATCTCATATATTTAAAGTTCACAATTCTGCAAAAAATCAGAAAAATGTTGAAAGTATAAAAATTGGAGGAAGCAATTCTGTAGTCAAAGAATTTGTTTTAAATTGATTAAAAAAAATTCACAAAATATTTATTTATTCTAAATTATATTTTTCCAAACACAGTCTAAGAAATTGTTCCATAGCAACCATCATTTGCCGGTTCGTCCTTCTCAGTTTCATCTTCTTGATGGTTTTTAATGTTGGTGTCGCTGAAAGATATGCTGTCAATGAAACAAAACATAAACCGTCGTATGCTAACCACTCATCTTTTCATTTAAAGTCTAAAATAAATAAATAACGTTTTTGTAATTGAAGCATCTTGGATTCTACAGTTTACATTTTTTTCGTGAAAATGACCGAAAAAGGATTTAACAAATCCATGACGAATCGTTCTCGTCATCGACTGATGGATGAGCTAAATTAACAAAACTACGTCTCCTTTCTCCTCCGACTGACGTCTGGAAGGTGTACTTTATGGAGGACATCAGTCACCTATGACTGAGCGTCACTCTGAGGCGACTGGATAATTTATCCGCATCGTTGTTGACGGAGTCCTGCCTGGAAAACAAACCGGACGAGACGAGAATGAGGAAGAGGAAGATGAGGACTGGAAAAGCAGTCGAGAAACAAGCAACTGCACGTCTAGCATCGAATAACACCGAGTGGCAGGTCAATAAAAGCACCTGTACAGGTCTATAAATTGCTCGTTCCACCTGACTTTCACCTGCAGACAGGTCCACGGAATTTCCAGTTTCGCCAACTTTGACTTCCGAGAATTTGTCTCTCCTCACGGATGATGATTAACTCTTTCATCCGCGGATTCTCAATTGCCAGTATTTCGTGCGACTTCCGTTCATCTCTCGTGAGCTGAACTCCATCGTGAGCTCCATTCCTCCATTTGCCAACAACATGTGGATTGTCGGCATTAACGTCGGGATTATTTTTTAAAAATTGTTTTGTTGTTTCTGCTGTTGTTGTTGCTGTTGTTGTTGTTGTTGTTGTTGTTGTTGTTGTTGCTGTTGCTGTTGTTGTTGTTGTTGTTGTTACGGGTGCTGCTGCTGTTGTTGTTGTTGTAATTGTTGTTGTTTTAATGAATGCATCGCTACTTTCATAAGCTATGGATACATGGAATACATTTGCCAAGGACATGAGAATGTCAAAGCGTCAAAATTTCCTTACATGTTGAAGTTGCCTATCTTCGGATCCTGGTTGTTTGGAAATGGAGCTGGACAGAAGTTGATGAGGGTTGGATCGATAGATGCTGAAGACGGAATCAAATTTCCTTCTTTCACCATTTCTTCCTGCCGTCTCTGAATTATTGCCCAAATCTTATTACTTTAACCAATTAGTGATCAATTTATTGTTATTATTTATAATAATTGCAATAATAATTATAATATTATTTATTATTACATTATATTACAATATAATAACATTATTAATATAAAAAAAGATTTATTTGTTGCACTTGTGATGGCAATGAAGGCGCTGCCATTTTCATCGAATGTTGATGCATCCATAACAATATTACAATTAAAGTACCAAACCACCTGTTCATCCTTGAGCTCTTGCTCTTCCTCTGCTGCCGTCAGTTCTTGAGCATTGGCCAAGTTGTCAACGGCGATGGCCAAGAAGACGTTGAGAAGAGTGTCTGAGAAAAATGATTAAATTTATAGCCTGGAGGAATGAAAGAATGAATCATTTCGAGTGGAAAATGACGTTACAATTTCCAAAGAGGACGAGGACGATGAAGTAGATGGAGTAGAACATTCCGTATTCGTTGACGCCCCCCTGCGATACGATGGCGTTGAACATGACTTCATTCCAGTCTTCTCCTGTGAGGACCTTCGTACAAGCCAACTCGTGAGCAACATTTTAAATGTATTCCGGGAAAAAGTCGTTTTATCACAATAAACGAATGCAATTAATACAAATTAAGTTTAGACTTAATAGGTTAAAATATAAGTTTAAATAATATAATAACAATTGATCTCCAATTTTCCAATTTTACCTGGAAAACTGTGAGCAAAGCAACTGGAAACGTGTCAAAGTGACTCGTCGGTCTTCCGTTATCGAAGTTCCATCTGGAAAAGACGTGATGAATTGATTGGATTGCCTCGAAAGATGCAAACTCTCAGGTCAACTCACTCTCCCCCAAACAACTGCATTCCCAGAAGAGCAAAGATGAGTATGAAGAGGAATAGAAGGAACAGCAGAGATACAATGGACCTCATGCTGCTCAGCAGAGAAATGACCAGGTTCCTTAAAGACGCCCAGTACCTGTAAAAATGATTTGCTTGACAGGAAAACTTCAATTTCAAAAGTCATTCCCAGCTCTAAAGCATTCGAAGAAGGAAGAAAAACAAGTTTTTCCTCAAAACGTGAACTGGCTACCAATTATATTATTAAATATTAAATATTATTATTAAATAATTATTTAAACATTGAGAGAATACTGCAATGGTTGCACTTATCCAAGTTTTAACCTTCACCAATGCATTTCAAAGGCGTTAGGCATGTTATGCACGGATGCGCTATCCTGAACATAATGGAAACTTAAGTTGTCGACAGGCGAGATGACAAGAATGGACTGAATTATTGATCGAGTTATTAAACCGATCGATAATTTGATGTTTCTAATTGATAACATATTTCTCTTGCAGAATATAATTTGTTAAAGTATTTTACCTCGTAACTTTAAATATGCGCAGAAGTCTCATAGCCCTGAGGATGCTGATGCCAAAAGAGCTGTTAGGGTAGTGTATTGCCCATATCACCTCGAACAAACTCCCTGCTATGACCTGAAAGTTCACACGATATACTAGCACATTTCTACAGATATTTTCAATAATTTAGTTATTATTTATTAACATTAGGATCATTTTTAGCTTTATTTCTTTAAATGTCACTTGTCAGATTACTTTATGTCTGAAAGAAACATTCGATAATTTATTGGGTGTTCGTCCGGAAAAATGTTAACGTTTCGAAATCGCCACAAATAATTATGACTAAAAAATTCGGTTGTTATTTGCTTGTCTATTAAATATTACTATTAATGTCCATGTTAGTGTATTAATATGAAAACTATTTAATTGGTATTCATGTCATCAATCATCAAAACAACCGCTGCCAAATATTATTATCAGAAATCATCACAATATCATCATCATCATAAGCATCGTCATCGTCATATTCTGAACTCCATAAAAATGTTCCCTTTCCAACGAGCGAAACTCACGACACAGTCGAAAATGTTGAATGACGACTGAAAATAGAGGTGGACTCCAAGGCCGTACATTTTGAAGAGCATTTCGAACATGAACAGACCGAGGAAGACGTACTCAGAGTACCCTGTGAAGGCACAAAGGGTCCCAGATGATTACTTTGGAAAGTATTATTTGAATTTAGGCAAACATAACTTAGATGAACTGTTGTCTCCAAATCCTAAAATCAGTTGAAAACCTCAGTCTCAACTTTTCAAAAGCTTTTATTTTTTACAAATGTTTTCAAATTGTTATAATTTTATAAATCAGATAAATATGTTTACTTGTTTTAATTTCTTAATGAATATTAATCAGATGAATGAATAATGAAGTGTTTCAATCCAACTTACAGAGGAACTGAGTGAGGTAATCCTGCTGTTTGTGGTGCTCGACAGCCACAAAGACTGTGTTTAGGAAGACAAGGACGATGATCAGCCAGTAGAAGACCTGACTTTTTACTATACGCCGAACTTTGAACCTTACATCGTAAATGTATCATTTACTTAATTATGGTTACTTATTCTTGAGGTAAGTACGTAAATAGATGGATGGGTTGAGAGATAACAGGAGACTTACTGGAGTCGTTTTTCTGCTCTAAAAAAAGATTCGCATCTTCTGAAGATCTTCTTCGTGTTCTTTGGATACCTCGCTGACGATCCTGAAAGCGCATGCCAGCGGGTTATTTTCCAATTGTAATGTGATGATTACTTCATCAATTTATTGTTATAATTAAGTAGTATATCAGATTAATTTTGCACAGTGTAATTACAAATTTTTCCTATTAATTATTACTATTATTATTATTAAGTTTTTTCCTGCAGAGCTAAATAAATCCTTTTAGAATGTTTAATTAAGTTTAAATAATTTTAATATTTACAAAATAATAACACTTTTTACTCCTTTGGGAATGCACCTGCCTCATAACAAAACATATCGTCTTGTGAAATAAAATTATTATTTTATTATTAAATATTACAATTAAATTATCTAAACATTGTAATTAAATTATGAAAATATAATATTATATTTTAATAACCAAACAATTCCTCGTTTTCTTCACCATCTTCCATTTCATCGGTATCCTTGCTAGTATTGCTCTTTATCTGCTTCATCTTCCTGGTTGCTATTCTCCGCCTCGCTGAATTTGAGATGCGAACATAGAATACAGATGGAATATAATATTTGTAAAAATAAATGTTGCTTTAAATTAAATAAACAATATTCAGTTTCTAAGGCTTTAAAAATTGGATTCAAAATTATCGAATAAATGTTGAATAAATTTAAAGTGATGGAATTAAGAAGTGTAATAATTCAGCAATAATGTAACGTAGTACAGGAATAATGACTTGTTTATTCTAAATTTAAAGTCTTAAATTTCACTTTATTAATATCTTTCCCATGAATCAAAACATGATTAAAGTCATCGTACAAGGTCTTGAAAGTTAAATGGGACGATCTAAAATTAGAAATCATTGGAAAGAAGTGCTCTTGTTAATTATGTAAAGGAGACCATATTGTCTTTACGTGGTGTAATACACGTTTCCACCCGATCTGGAGTTATTCATGAATATTTAATTAAACCTCATTAGCGTAAATAAATTATTCATGGAAACACTTACTCTCAATTATCTTCCTCTTCTCTTCGTCAGTTGTCTCCTGCTCGTTGAGTATAACCTCTTCTGCGAGAGAATGAATATTAATGAGCTCAAAATTATTTATTCATAAGGCTTCCGTCATTCCCAATTCTCCGCATGAGTACGGACTTCGTCTGCTCGTAATTTCGGATGATGGCGGCAATTTCGAGAAAAAATAATTTCACTTTTAAATGTAAATATGTTCGGATGAGAATTTTAACTCAAGTGCGCTCTTGAGTTTGATGGCATCATTTACCTCGCAAACTTGCAAAAGATCCGATTATAAAAAAAAGTCATGCCCTAAAATAATTTATTATAATGCTAAATTATTTTAATTTATGACATTAATTACTACAATATTACTATAACATTAATTTGTAATATTATTAATTATTTAAGCCCAATAATTATTAACTCATAATTACTTAACAACATCTGATCATTAATAATAATTTCCAACTTCAATTTAAATGAAGAAAACATTAAGACAAAGCTAACAAAATGATCACCAACTGCGACATTGGAGGCCAACAAACATATTGACAAACATTTTTTTCAGAGGTTCGAAACATGTTTGCATAATTTATTTTAATTCCAAAGGCTTAGGAAGAATTTATCGATTAACAGTGGAGCACCAAGTATGGAGCTTATTTCGAAATATTCCAGTCCAACGCAATTTCCATCGGAAGCTCCTCCATCGATCCACGCTCAAACATCAGTATTTTTGGATAGTAATCAGCATTTCGTTTGGATGTAAATTATGCATAATATTGCATCTATAATTAGAACTTGTCGTTTCTAAATTGGAATAATTCAATTTCACGTTATTTTTTAAACTTTAACAATTTTAATGTTCAAAACATTTAGTTGAGCAATTTCGTCAATGTTATGACGATACATTTCTGATTGACCGTCGAATACGATGCAAACAAATTGTGACAACAATCATCATTACCGCCATAATCATTATCAGCCTCTTCGTTATCGCTTTTTTCATTATCATCAAAGCCTTCATCAGCCTCTTTGTCATCATCAATATTTTCATCATCATCATCAAAGTCTTCACAGCCTCTTCGTCGTCATCATGTTCGCCAGCGATGTCCATCTGCGTTGCTTTACAGACCTCTCCATGTCACAACATGGCTCTCCATCTCCACTCAATGCACAAAGATCAAAAACACGAAAAACTTTCAAGTCAACTTCACATCATAATTCACCCGTTCATTACAATTCATTTGTTCATTATAATTCACCTATCCAATTCAATGTTTCTCGTGTATCACCTGTTGGAAATCAATTGAGACAAACTTCTTTTTTAATTTATGCTGTTTTAAAGTCTCTTTGGACCTCCCACGCGTGTCTTATGTCGAATCATGTTTTCATGAAATTCGGCAAAATCAGGTCACAGACCTGCTTTGCAGATCCACTCCAGGTAGCCGTTAAGTTCGCGTTCTATTTGCTGCTGTTTCCTCAGCTTCAAGAATGCCCTCCGACTTTCCACTCTTTCCCTTTCCTTGGCGAATTCCCTTCATTGAAATATAAGCAAATAGCGTATGAGAAAAAATGAAATTCTTATTTTTGTATATTTATTTTTTTAATATCAAATGCATAAATCAACTTGGAGGCCGCATTTAAGTGAGATGAGAGCTCTAAAAGGAACATCTTATAAATCACGGGATTAAGGACCAAAATCGTGGAATTTCCGTCGCAAAACGTCTGCCTGTTGGTGCAGGTGGGATTAGTGGAAAAATGAGGCGGATAAATGGCTGGAAGTTTGTGGCGATCGCCTTCGATTTGGCGCTTGACTGACTCCAGAGGATGGCTTAGTCCTCGTCCTCTTCTTCCAATGCAAAGAATGAATTGAGTGAGGTGAGGTTTTAGAGGTTGATTTAAAACTGATTTGTGGACTTTTAAATTCGAAACTTCAAATTCTAATAAATTTTAATCTCATTGAAGTCTCGAATTAATAAATGCTAATGTAATTACTTTGGAAAACCTTTAAGCTCAGATATGACCAGCTCACGGAAAATTGAAAATAAATTGAAAAAATACCTTTTTTGTGTGTATTCATTTATTTGTTTTTTAAATTTCATTAAACTTCATTGTTCCATCAACTTAAAATCTCAATATGAATCTTTTCCAACTTTTGATGCTCATTTGTAAAATAAATAATTTTGGGAGCCTAAATTGGACTGACCCGCTGAGGACTCCAAGGACGAGGTTGAGCATGAAGAATGAACCAATGATGATGAGGGGCACGAAGTACATCCAAGGAAAATTCGTTCCGGAGGCATCGTTGGTCTGAAATTATATTTTTATATTATAATTTTATATTTCCTCCTTGAATCTCATCTAAATATATTCGCAGGGTCTTGAGCGATAAGTTTTGATATCACAAATAAGCATTGATTCAAGTGTGGAGTGTAATTCTTCTAGAAAATTATTATATTTATAAGTGCGACTGACTAAAATCCATAATTGCGTAATAAACGTTACATTATATCTATAATTATTATAGTTTCACTACGAAAAAAAACAAACTTTTCTCCAGACATGAATGCGCCTAGAAAGTTTGGAAAGGCATCAACTCACATAATACAAGACCGTGGTCCACCCTTCCATTGTGATGCACTGGAAAACAGTCAGCATGGCGTACCCGATGTTGTCGAAACTGATTATCCCATGCTTTGGCCCCTCCCAGTAGGGCTTGCAGCTAGAAGTGTTGGGGCATTCGAAACCTTGACCCAAGAAAAACTTGGAGGAAGCTGGATCCTGACAAGGTGTGATTTCATCTTCTCCAGCTAAATCGATTTCACCTGAAATTATTAATTAAGCAATTAATTAGTTGTCATGGAAGTTCGATTACTAAGCTAATTATAATTACAGAGTAGGATTTGTTCGCCGAATTTTTGAACAATTTTTAACCTGTACAGTTTAAGAGTTGCTTAATTATTTTCACCAACTTTTAATCTAAATCTGATTGAAAATATTACAATTAAAATTATAATAGCATAAAAAGTTGTTTCAGCAAGAACATCCAGTCGAGAGCAGGAATAATACGGGAAAATCGATAGAAGTGTGAAAGAAAGTTCATTCTACACAGCAATCCAATAAAGAGAAGATGATGTCAGGAAATCAAATTATGCCCCACACACGGCTCTTCTGATCCACTGAGAGAGCGGAATGAATACGGATTTATGCTGGATTACGGCTGTCAAGAGGTGCCTGCTGTTCGAAAAAGATTTGTTTATGTCTCAGCCATTTCGGAGCTTTTGCACACGAAGGTTTAAAAACAAAAATCGGCAAGAAAAAAAGGTTTAAACAATGCAACTATAAAAGTAACTAACCTGTTTGGAACCTGCATGTGCTGTGAAAAGCACCGGCCAGAAACTCCAGACCGATGATGGCGAAAATGACGATGGCGAAGAGAACTAGTAAGGCAATCTGTAGAAGCGGAGCCATGGCTTTGAGGATCGACTTTAACACCACCTGGAGGCCTTGCAATGGAGATGAATGTTTGCTTATTGGTCATGGTAGGATTTAAATTAATAACGTTAGAGAATTAATGTAATTTCCTCTAATGTAAACGCTCGCATAAATTCCATTCATATCACGACACGGCAAGCAAGTGAAGCAAAATTGACATGCACAGAGATCATTCTTGCAATTTTTTTTAATCACATGTCCGTAAATGCAAACAAACTAAAAGCAAAATCAATGGCTAAAAAAAGCGAACAAAAATTTCTAGAATAAACATCATTTATTCATCTAAATTGATTCGGAATTTTGAGAAAAATGACCTACTTGGCACGCCTGATACCAGTTTCAGAGGACGAAGGACTCTGACAGCTCTCAGTGTTCTCAAATTAAAATTACTAGCACTACCCCCACTAGCAAAGAGAGTAATAAACCTATAATGAAAGTTTCAAAGATGTTTTAATTTTTTCAGCTCGTATTTTGTTTATGTTCACTTTTAAACGGCTCAATAAGTCGCGTCGTAGCTTTGCTTGCGCGAGAGCTTTTCGGCTTGAAAATCGACTGGAGGATTTAGCGGTTGAATAAAGGAAATAATTCAAACAGCTGAACACAAAACTCAACATAATTTGGAAGCTCAATTCCCGACAAATTCGTGAATGTAATCGTACCTAGAATTTCTACAACTATGGCAGTCCATCTATCACGAATACTCAAAGCGTTGACAAATGCACGACTTTCAAAACATCAACCCTAGCCCTGCACACGAACGAAAATGGAAACATAATTTGAACTCGGGTCTGTCTACTAAACAAATGAAAGCCAATCTACCGGTTTGGCAGGTTGAAACGCTACAAATTCACGTCTACGTGGAATTACTAAGCACATCCTGTCATGCTCCACTGATGCCGAGAGAGGCGACTAATGACGACTGTTTTGATTTTATTTCAATCGTCAACCGATTTTTCGTGAGGGACCCCTCTTAAAGGACTTTTGCCTTACTTTCAAACCCAGTGACAAGCTTCAGAGGCCTAAGAACCCTCAGTGCTCTCAGTGCCGGCTGGTCAAATTTCTTTATGAAGATGGACAAGAACCTGAAACAAGTTCATCATCTTGTAGCCATCTTAACCGGATTCGCTTTAACCAGGCGGATGTTTGAGTTGTGAACGAACTGCACTTTTGCATATTTCTTTGGATTTGATGATCGACGCATAAGTAAGCAGGTCTGCATACCTTGGTCAATAAGTGGGGGTTCAAATGGGAGAATTTTATGGTCAATCTAATTTTATATCTCTTCCTGGCATTGAAAAGGTTCATATCGTGTGAATTCTGTTCCTAGCAGAACTGATATGACAAACAGCCAGCAGTTACGCTACAGTTTCGCAATGAATGGCTCCTTTTTCATTTCGTAAATTCAAGAATTAATATTGGAAAAGTGAGTTGAACTCGGCATATCACCAGCCTCGTAACTTTAGAATTGATTTCCATAATTTATGAAGAACGTGAGAACAAGCGAGGAAATGCGAAATGAAAAAAAAAACGGGGAGGAATTTCGATAAGTCCAATATCGAAAAAAAGTCGTTTTTCGCTTCCAACACTTGGAATAACTGAAATGAGTTCAAAGCACAATCGCTTCATCAGGACCACTGGGTGCTTCCGCTTTTCCAGATTGTGGAATTTCTCCGTTGCTTGTCGCCTTCATTCATCGATTTCTTTCCAGTCTCATTAATTTATTTCTCTCTATTTCGGAACTCGAACAGATGCAAAGGATTTTGTCGTAACTTGATGCTTCTCGATGTTTTGTTTTGGTTTAACATGAAGAACAAATCTGAACTTATTCTAAAAACTTATTCGTGTAGGCGTTTGCTATATTTGCTATGACGAAATATGTTTCGATACGAGGCTGGAATCTCGATGAAAGATCAATAATGCCCTTTGCATTCTCTCCAGCCATCGGAATGAAAGAGTCAACGTCGCAGAGATGGAAGCATGAGTGACGAAGGAATGGAAGTCTCCTGACATTAAAATGGAGATAACTCGAGAAAATGGAAGAAAATTCAAACAGGACATAATTATGAACGGTGGCAGCGCGAAGATGATTCAGCATCGTCTGCTTTTCGGCAGTGCGTTCGTTCTCTCGACTGTGTTTCTCAAATTTACTGGCGGAACGAGTGCAACTGAAAATCACTGAAAGTCTGCAGAAACTGCTAGAAAGGCGGGACATTTTTTTATTCCAGCGTGCACGGAACCTTTCAGAGCGCTCGTATGTTAGGCAATTTCGTGGCCGTGTGCATCGTGTGCTCCGAATCATTAAAGCATTTTTCAGCGCTTGAAATTTTCATGAACCTACTCTCAGAAAGGCGGTATTTATGTCTGGAACAACTGCAAATCTTCCAAAGAACTATGGGAATGAGATCTTAGCTTAAAATTAATTCGGGTCAGATGCAACTAAAGAAAGTCGAAAGTTTAAACAACGAAAAAGTATCCGAATATCAAGAATAACTCTTACGTTAAGTAAGGGTTTACAGGCCCTTAACGTGGTAATACTCGTGGATTACTGAAGAATAACATAGAACGAGAATTGCTATGTATAGAGAAAGGTGATAATTCCGAATGACCGATTCGTATCGCTACACGGTGTTCTTTAGCCGTGTTTGTTCTTCGGCACCGGGAGGATAATAATTATTTCCATGCAAGCCGGTCTTCGGTAAGCAAAGGACAGCCTGGTACACCTTGCGAGTCTAGGCATACTCGTTTGATCATCGCAGGATGGAAAGTATCCGTCAACAAAATGCATTCGCTGAAAGATATTGGAGAAATGACAAATGATTTTCAGAGGAGTATCAACATAATGAGGATAATAATAAACATAATTATTAATAATATTCGGCATCGCATTAATAGCCGTTTATTGCTTCAAAAAAGTCTTCATTCATGAGATAGGACGGCACAATTGCCGTCTTAATGAAAACGAACGATCGCCAATTGACCTGGTTGTATCAGTTGCTTTAGTTGGTCGACTAAGTGACATGTAAATGTTGGTTCAGATTTGAACGCTTTCGACAATCTTAATGACACTGAAAGAAATCAATTCATCCAAGCCTATTACATACGCAAGTGAGGTGCAAAGACAACAATCCTGGCAAATCATTGAGGCATGATATCGAAATGCTGTCTGGGAAAGAATCCTTTTTTGAAAAAGATGGAGACACATTCGATTGTTTGTTTTTTGAGTGGATTTCCTTTCGGACATTCTAAGACCTCCGTGCTGCGTCCATCTCGTCCATTGTGATGTTGCAAAATAAATTTTCGCCATTCAGCCATAGAATAATATCGTGAGAAACTGTCAATTTGATGTGATTTCTATTCGATTTCCATTTCTAAACATTTATATTCAAATAATTCGACTCCGTGCTCAACCTTGGAAGCACACGAGTGAGACATTTGGCATAAAACAAGAATGAAAAAGGGGGAGGAGATGAAATAATTCCTTTTCAAACTGCCTGCGGCGGGAAGGCATTTAGAGGGCAGTTTTGGCCGCATAAACTTGTGAACCAATTGGACCTCCATGACAGTAAAAATGACGACTCCATTTTCCGACCTTCTAATCTCAAAAAACGTTCAAAAACGAACCCTGTGACGACGACCACGAAATCCATGATATTCCAAGCGTTCCTGAGGTAAGCCCCCCTGTGCAGCACGAACCCCAACGCCACGATTTTGAACGTGGCTTCGATGCAGAATATCATCAGAAAGTATATCTCCGTCTTCTCCTTCAATAATAACGAGAATATTTTACAAAAAGATGATTAGATTGTTTGAATTCTTGCATATAACAATGATTTAATCATTTATTGAGTAATTTAAAGCCATTCACGGGTTCATCGAGTTTTTATTTGCCTGTCAAAAACGTGTCGAAATTTAATGAAGATTGACTGACGTAAGTACCTCGATTCTGAGAGAATGCAAATATACTTCTACCAACCAATTCAAGGCTGAGAGGGGTTTTGTCATTTTCTGGAAGGTGTTCCTCCAACGCTAGGACGACGCAGTTTGCGATGATGGTCAGTAAGACCATGTATTCAAAAGGCGTGTCAATAGTTGAAGAAAATAACGATATTTCAGGTGTGTTTAAAATGCCATAAAATTGATGTTTTACATTAATTTGAGAATAATAAACAAATTTGTTCTCGACATTCAACTTCGACAAAGGATATCCCCATTCTATGATTGTTTGAGCAGACTTGCGAATAAAGTTTCCTTCGTTGAAGATGAAAAGAGACCTGTTGGTGGAATGTTTCATCCCAGCTCCGAGCATATCCAGCTTGTTGAACCTCCGTCCTACCATGTTCCAGTCTCCCATTCCTCCAGGTCCTGCACTCATTCCGCCGTGGTGGAAACGAGATGGAATCTCTTCGGCATGGCTCTCCATGTCCACTCCTTCTCTCTTGAAACCCACCTCAGTGCTTCCGACTTCACAAACCTCAGCTGTCGGTTCCTCGCTTTTCTTCATTCTGCGTTGAAAATGGGATTGTCTCGTGTATTCGAAGATTTGGTGGCATTAAATTCAAATGAATATTTGTCTTTTCGACGAATGCCTTCTGTTGCTACATTGTATTAGAAGCACTTCTTACCTTCCAATGAATGAATTAATCCAATCAAAACATTACGAATTATGAAATTGCTTCAAAGAATATTCATATTTTCAATTTCATTAATAACAGAACGGTTGCTGTAATCCAACGAAATTTGAGAGACAAATCTTTCTCAAGAGAACGACAACGATTTCTCTGAAACTTTTCGATAAAATATCCGATTTTAAAGTTCAGCCAATTCTCATGTGAGCTCTCGAAATTCACTTCCTTCGGGATTTCAATCTTTGCGAGCGACTTTCATGAAATGGTGCGTTAATATTTTAGATTTATTTTAGCGTGCTCGTGCAATAAACAAAGCACAGAGGCATCGGAAATTGACTACGTTTTCGTCTGGAGTTACATCTCATTTTTCCAACAATCGCCAGCCACCGAAAGGAGCAAAGAACTTACGACTGACAGTATTTCCAGCCCGACTCCAGTCATTATTCGAACGATTCCGAGACGGATCGACTATCCGGGCGTTCAAAACGCGAACTCTGGAAGAATTTTTACAATTCCAGGTCAATGACTATGTGGCGGAAATGCACGTTGTCACTTAGGTGGAAAGGGAGAGATGTTGAAGGGAAGAGGACGAATACGAGCACGTTGTGGAAACAGAGGCGTACACGAGAGCGTATTCGCTGCTCCTATTCATTATTCAGGGGCGCAGAGGGACCCGACGGGCTTGTACAACGCGATTGACTTTTTTGTTTTGTTTTCCTCCTCTTGTTGTTGTTGTTGTCGTCGTCGCTGACGTAATGTCGTTGGAGATTCACGGAAGAGAACGTCATTCAGGCCCAAATTTGGGAAAATATTTTCAAGGAATAAATTAAACAGCAGGAGGAAGTAATTGAAAAGGCTGGAAACCATTTGAAGATGTTGCACTTGGAATGTCATGGTGGAAAAAGTTAATTATTCATTAAGTACCCAATGCATGATGCACACGATGATGATGATGTTGATGACGATGATGTTGACGATGATGATGATGATGATGACGACGACGTTGACGATGACGTTGACGACGACGACGACGATGACGACGCTACGACGACGACGACGACGACGTCGACGATGACGATGACGATGACGATGATGATGATGATGAAGGTGACAGACATGTCGATAAATATTGAGGTGATGAAACCTCGATTTAATTACCGGGTGTAAACATCAAAAAATGTTTCATTAAAACGAAACATTGAGATCAATAAAGAGAATTCTAAAAACTGATTTCCTCGAACTCCGGTGAATGGTGAATGTGTCAACTCTCCAGATCGCCAGAATTTCCTGCGCATCCTTTCCACTCTGATGCAGGTGGAGTGTCTAGAAGCACCTGTGCGTGGTAATGAAATCCACTCAAAACAATGCTTCGGAAAGCAGGCAGCAAAGACGGGCATCGCTTCTTTTGCGATCGTCGTCGGAAGGACTGTAAAACATTTAGAAACGATTTTGTGCATTTTTCCACTTTTCCTAAGAATTCAACAATTCAGTGAGTTTTTTCACTTTAAGAAGTTCCATGATTAATGAAATTTATCCCTTGAATCTAAGTTATTTTGGTGGCAGCGATGTTTTATTCACTATTTTTGTGGGCATCGTTGTTGAAGACCTTCCTTTTCATCTGGTGTAGTTATGTCACAGACGTCAATCTACGGCCGCGTTATAGAAGTTGCTACATTATCACCCGGTTAATATCGTTGTTGTTGCTGTTGCTCTGCTTTGATTTGGAAATCGTCACCGAAGATTATAGAGGCATTAATTTATAAAAGTCCAAGTGGTTCAGGAGTAATAACCTCGATCCCTCGATCCTCGATAGAATGCACAAGTAGAGGATTATACAAATCATTAGATAAAGGAATGAAGGAATTTTAATTCTTTGGATTAATCGAGTCTCACTTCATTAAAATTTTGACTGCCTTTAGAAGGATGTCAAACGTAAAGTTTTAATTGAAATGAAACTATATGAAAATATCTAAAAAGTGAGATAAATAAAAAAATATCAAATATTAAAAACGCTTCAAAAATAAAAAGATTATCTGAGAAAGCATTAAAACCAATATATCAATTGCATTTAATTTCGATAAAACCAAATACAATTTTATTAATTTATCGCTCCAAATTGAAGATTTAAAAATAAGAAAATCCGAGCTTAAAAAAAGAATTTATTGCTCTTGGAAATCATAAAAACCATATAGTGGTGAGCATGTATGGGTTGGTTATGGTGAAAAGATGTGGAAAAGAGAAACAGTAACCACGTGGTAATTCCTCAACCACCAACCTCAACAGCTGCCTGGGGAAATGTCCAACCTTCAAAATGGAGAGAAGAACTCGTGCCGGAGACGGAAGCAAGAATCTGATAAGATGGAATTGATGCCACGGTCTCGAAAGCTCCTTACTGATTTTT
>MPNW01000250.1:11255-21255 GCA_011800805.1 Hirudo medicinalis | reverse complement strand
TCACGGATTGAGACTACAGGATTGAGTTCATTCAGGAATTACTCTGCCTCATGTTGCTTTTAAAAGAAAAAAAATACAAAATTTGTTAAATTCAAATTCTTTCAATCGCAACACAATTCCACTGCTCAGGGCAGCCGTAAGAAATTTCGGGACCCTAGGCAGATTGGCCATGGGCCCCTAAAGTCATGTCAATTATGTCAATTTGGTAGTGGATACGTAAAAGAAAAAAAAGTTTTAAAACCATGGCCGGCTCTAAAAAAATTGCCTGGCCCCTGGGCACTTGCCTACCCCTTTCCCTCTCGACGGCCCTGTCACTGCTTATTAAGATGGCTCCATCTGGCACGAGATCTCATTCCAATTCAACAAATGAAGTCCCTTGGAAATGATTCCATTGTAACTTTTACACCTGAGCCACCATCATTGAGGGGTGAGGGAGATGATTCTGCCATAGCCACCCTGGGAAGACTCGCCTGTTACCTCATGATGATGATGATGATAATGATGTCGACGACTATGAAGACGGCGATGGTGATGATATCATTAAACACAGAAGCATAAAGACAATATAATAATAAAATAACAATATTAATAATAATAATGTGTTTTGAGCGAATAAAATTACTCAAAAATTCTTTTAAACAAAAATAAAAATGATGTGCTGCTCAAAATTACAACTGAGGAGGACGACAACGTAAGAGGTCATCAAGTCACTCAGAAATCAATCGACGTCGATGTTAGAGCCACAAATAAATTGTATTTCGTCCACTGAGAAATGTTGGTCTCCCTATAACTCGATGACATCACGTAAGGTTCAAGATGGCGGATTTCAAGATGGCGATCTGTTGCTTCATCTTGATGACGATGATGACGACGACGATGATGGTAATGACGACGACGACGACGATGATGATGATGACGGTGATGATGATGATAGTGGTGGAGGTGATTGTACGGAATTATGATTTATTTCATTGACGTTGTTCAAATAAAAGTAATGATAATAACAAATACAACAAAATTATATTACATTGATTTTACATTGCAATATATATTATTAATATTGTTATTAATTATTATTACTTCTTTGTAATAAGCCATGAAATTATATTTTTAGCTAAGTTATTGATGTTGTAAACGCAAAAGATTTGCGGGAATATTTCTTCGGTATTACTATTGCTTTGTCAATAAGTTTTGCATTTCGTCATCGTCATCATCATTAACACCATTACCACCATCCCCAACAGGCAACGACTGAGTTATCATCATCATCATCATCATCATCATCATCGTCGTCGTCATCATCATCAACAGCAGCATAATCATCATCACCATTCAATTCATTCCACAATGCACCAACTCCATCAAGGTTTTCCGCCATCTTAAACTCATATCCTGCATTTTAGGAACTTTTGCTCAGATAAATTATTTCTATTCTAGCATCACGTACGCACAGATGCCTCTCAGGGAGTATCATCATCATCATCATCATCACCACCATCATCATCATCTGTTAACAGATATCCTTCCATCACAGTAATAATTTCTAATAGCAATAATCAGGGCCGCCGAGAGGGGGTCAGGGGGACAAGTACCCAGGGGTCCGGCAATTTATTGGGGCCCGCTCGGGGTCTTAAAATATTAAAGTATTTTAATCATGACCCTTTTTTTTGCTTTTCCATTAAGAAATTGACATGACTTGGTTACATGTAAGTGAGCATACCAGCTACTAAGGGTGTCCTCGAAATCTTTGGGGTAAATAAACCTCTGGTTTAGGGGCCCAAAATGTTTGTCGGCGGCCATGATAATAATAGCAATAATACACGAATTGATAATGTAGTTATTAAAATTTAATACAATTAGATTTAAAAAGAGACCAAAATGAGGTTGTTGTTCCTAGTGAGGTTTCAATGGAATGAGTTTTTGTTGAAAAAATGTTTTAATGGAAGTAAAAACTCCAGGGGATAGTTCCACTATTGTGAGTTTCGTCATCATCATCATCACCCTCTTCGTCATCGTGGTCATCACCGTTATCGTCGCCGCCGCTACCGTCATCATCATTGTCAGTGAGTGAGTTATTGTCATCGTCATCATCATCATCAGTGAGTGATTAAGTCACTGTCATCATCGTCATCATCATCATCATCATCCCCAGGGAAACTTGAAGAGCAAAAAGATGTTTTGCTGCTAATTCTCTTTGGCTTGTTGCAATCGACTTTTTCCTTCGTCGTAAAATCAATCCCAACGTGAAGGAGTCGAATTTCTGGTATCATTTGAGACAAATGGACGTCGACCATCTAAAGAAAAATAATGTCAAGGGATCATATTTTGATTCTTTTTAAATTATTCGATTAAATTATGGCTTTGTAATTATGTAATGTCTCATTAATACATCATTACAATATTATTATTCGTATTATAATATTAATTATTCGTGTTATTATTAGTAACATAATTTTGCTGATAACATAATATTTTGATGATCGAACATCATTCGTGAAATACATTGTTTGCAATGTTTTCTCGTCTTACATTCATAATTCATAAACACATTATTTTCAATATTGTTTTTTATTCATTACTTTTTAAATTAAAAATAAATTCATTTAATAAATTAATTGATTTAATTAATTAATTAATTAATTAATTAATTAATTAAGAATGTAATTAAAAATCATCTGCCTTTATTTTTATGATTTCCTCCATTGGAATGTTGGAATGAAAACCACAATCAGCTAATTCAAAAGCATTTCAGAGCTTTGCCGTGATGATGACGATGATGATGATGATGATGATGATGATGATGATGAGGGTGGTGGTGGTGGTGATGATGGTGACGATGAGGATGGTGGTGATGACGATGATGATGATGACGACGACGACGACGACGACAATGATGGCTACGAATTATAGCTCCACATTGAGTAGTACATCCACCCAGTCCACCCAAAGGGTGGATTACCTCCCCCAATGCCGTCACAAACTATGTCACAACACGACTCCCGATTGACCTGTGCGGACTTACAATTTTAGGTAGCACAGGTGTGTCAATAATGAACGTCCGTTACCTATTCATGTAATTACTTAATTATGACTTTGAATTGTGAATGCCTTGTGAATATTTGTCATGTTGTAGTATTTTTATGCGATCTCTTAGTTCCACGATGAAAGAAAAAATTAAAAAAAAATTAATAATAATTTCAAATCATATTATTCATGCACACAAAATAACTCTGAACGAACCTAACGTTTCATGAACTTAATAAAAATGACGACGATGATGATGATGATGATGATCTCCACTGTCAGCATCACGAATTGAGCGATAATTCAGAATATTATCGACGCTCAAGCTTCAAATTTTCTTTCTGCGTGAGTGGCTGATTTATTGAAAGGAGTGAGTGAGTGAGTGAGTGAGTGAGTGAGTGAGTTTGAATATTCGTTTTTTTTGTTACATTAAGAATAATATTTTGTTGAATTATTTTCATAAATTTTAACACCAATCAATTAATTAATTATTATTATATATAATAATATTTATAGTATTTTTTTATATTATATATATAAATATATAATATTATTTATAATAAATAATGATAAATTATTATCACCGATAATATTTAGAGGCTCATAAATTTATTTGCTTCCGATGCATTCAATATTAAGTTCACTTTTCACTCTGCTTGACTCTGTTTGTTCTGCAAAGGAATGAGTACCATGATGCATTAATATGGATAAATATTTGTTATTAGTGGATTATGTAAATATTTTATTAAGTTAATAAATCTTAATCATTTATTCATCATGATCTCATGAATAAATTATAAATATGAAATCTGTCTCTGAAATCTGAAATAGACAATGCAGGTGGTTGTAGTAGCAGGTGAATAAGTCACGTGATTTAATATCTCACCTGGAAACATTGCACCCTTTGAACTGTGAAACAAGAAAAGTCTCAAGCTGAGAATGATGTCAACAAATGTATTTCAAGTTTAAAACAATTTCTTACGTCGAGCAGGAATTAATATATTAATGGTTTAAAAGTAATTAATTAACTTATTATTTGCATTAAGTATTTTTATAACATAATTAATATAATTATATGTGCACTTAATCTCTAGTAAATATAAAAATATTACCATTATTACTATCACCTACGTCGTCGTCATCGTCATCATCATCACCTTCGTCATAGTCGTCATCATCATCGTCGTCGTCGTCGTCATTATTATCATCATCATCATCATCAGCTTCATCATAACCGATGATATCATCATTCGAAATATTATNGAAATATTATGGAATAATTATGCGCAATATTTACGAGGTGATTGCTACTTTCCTGCTTGACATCCGCTTCCTAATCGACCATTTTGTGTTATTATGGATTAATCTTAGAGAAGAACTACAATTTTTGTGCCATTCATAACAATAATAATAATGTTAATGATAATTAATATTATATAGATATTATTATTTTATATTATATAGATAATATATACATATGTATATATAACTATTATAGTTTATATATAGATTAATTCATATATCATATTCATATTATTCCATAATATCTAGTAATTATTATAGTAATGGCAATAATTAATAATAATAATAATAATAATAATAATAAAAGTAATAGTGGTAATAATAATAATAATAATAATAATAGTAATAGTGGTAATAATAATAATAATAATAATAATATTAATAATAATATCGCTCATGTAAACAAGTTGTGTGAGCTCGGCTCGAATTCCTTAAAACTTTGCGGTTAAAAGACTGATAGAATTAATATTAGTCACAGAATATTCATATTAAGATAATTAAGACTTCAGGAAACATTCCTCGTAATTTTTCGGAAATCAAAAATTATGCCGAGACTGAGAAGTGCAAAAAGAGGTCAGTTGTGAATCTAAGATTGAGGTCGATCTTCTCGGTTTTCATTTGTGCGAAAGTTGTTTAAAGTTAATTAACAAGGCGAGGATTGTCTGAAGAAATTTATTGACGAAAACGCAAAGTAATCAAAAGAACAATTGAAAAGCTTAACTGAGGATGTTGCAGAACTTAAACTGATTATCAGGACAACTGATAAGTTTGTTGATGTCATTAAAGAGCAAGGAAAACAAATTGAAGAGCTTCAGCAGAACTTGAAGGAGCTGAATAAAGTTTCAATAAAAAAGTTGGATGAGAACAAACAAGAAACCAAACAATGGTCCAGTTTATTTGAAAATAAGGTTGAAACCTTGATTACAGATATTGAGAAAGTCCGAAGAATCAGTGACAGACACAAACTCAAAAGTAGAAATGAACAATGGAAGACAAAGAAGACAGAACAACATCTTAGTCTACAACTTGACAAAAGACGTTGGAAAGTCAAAAGTAAAAGAACTCATCAACAACTTGCCACTTGCTTCTGAGAGAAGTAACAGGCAGAAAAATAGAAAAAGAAATTCAGGAAATGTTCGTTCAGAATTGGCAAAACAGTTGAAGATTCTTCAAAAGCAAGGCCCTTGTTGATAAAATTTGAAAGCTTGGAGACCAAGAACATGGTTCTGGATAACAGCAGAAGATTGAAAGATAGTGAAAGCTTCAACAAAATTATCCTAAGCCTTGATTTGTCAAAGAAAGACAGGGAGGACTGCAAGAAATTGCTTGCAGACAAATTAAAAGCAGTCAAGAAGAAGGGAGGAAGCAAGAAGTGGGTCGTAAGAATCAGAGGACAACCTGGAGCCTTCCATGACATTGCTTACAGAAGAACAGTTGAAAGAAATTAGCAGAACTATTTTTGTTTTGTTTTTGTTGAGTTACTTTCGAGTTGATTTATGATGAATTGTGCATGCACAGTTTAAGTTAATTAGTTAAGTTAAATCCTGAGCCATGTTTGGGGACTCTAAAAGTTTTATGTTGAGGTTCATTTATTTGGACGGATGGATTTTGAATGTTGCGCCTTCCCAAAGACACTCCGGTTGCTTTCTTCCACGCGGGAGTCAAGGACGGAGGACTCGGAATACTGCCGCTCAGAAAATGGTTGCCGATCATTAGAATCAATAGTATGTCGGCAATGGTGGCACAGTCCAAGTCTAATGAGTATGGGTTTCAGCTTGATGCTTTGAAAGATAACAGCTCAATTGCGAATACATAAAGTTTGGAAAGTCAAAAGGACTCGCAGCCAGGAAACAACTGAATCAAGAAACTGCAGAGTTTATATGACTCGGTCGAAAGAAGCTGACCAAGAAAGGCTACATCACCAAAGTTGAGCCGAGAATAAATAAAGATGAGAACCTCAAAATTCCAGACCTAGCAGCATGGGAGAAGGATCAGTCCCATAGTCTGCGATGTCATCGTCTCTGACACAGCCCCATTAGACCTTAGTGCACACATCCAAAGTGCAAAAACTTGACGACAAAGACATTTAAATATGGATGACAAACTCCATATGCAGGTGAATTCCCTCCTCCGAAGGTTTATTCTGCATTCGTTTGCAACTAGAGAGGAGTGATCTCATCGAAATCGTACTCCTTTTGGTGTCCTCGCGGCTTTTCCAGAAGCATGTTGATGAATTTGTCAACGACAGCTTTCTCTGGCGCTCATCTCATGTGGAAACATCGTGAGCGGAAAAGAATTGGATTGTAACGATGACATTTATTGTTATTTAATGCACGGACTGATTTTTAAGTGTTGATTGTGCTGTGTTTTGCGCATTATGTCCCGGGGTTCTCTCAGGCCCAGAATGGGGAAGGGGAACTTTAAATATTCGTTGACGTTCTTGATTCATGATTATGTTTGTTAGTTTGTTGTGATTATGTTTGTTCGTTTGTTTTTATGAATAAATAAAATAAAAAAACACCAATTCGGTCGTCCAAGGACTTAAATCATAAGGGTCGCCGTTGTTTTTTTGTCTGCGTTGTCATGGCTACGATCGTTTCCTTGACGACATTGACTCGATCCCCTGGAGATTATCCTCTTTCGATTTTATGGCTACGGACTCTGCCTATATTTCAAATTGCAAAAACAAACTTACAAACAAACATACAAACGAACACGTAAACAAACATACGAACAAACACACAACAAGCAAAACACAACAATCCAAAGCAAAACAAAGAAAGAATTTCAGTCACGTGACCGTCTTTCTTAGGCGCGACTTTTGGATTTGTTTATTCCGACAGAAGATATTTTTAGCGACCAATCGTCGTCGTCGTCGTCGTCGTCGTCGTCTTCTTCTCCCTCTCATCTCCATGGTGATATCCATACTCCTTGAGGGAAAATATGAATGCTCGTGTTTTCATCGATTTGTGGATCCAGGTGAGCAGAACTCTAGCTTTGGAACGATTTCGTTAAACACCGTCGTCGTCGTCGTCGTCGTCATTAATGTCAAGTCATGAGCGTCATTAACGTCAAAGAGTATTGGAGCGACACTCTTCAGAAGAATACAACGTAATCGTCGTAATAACATTGTTGTAACTTTAATTATCATCAGTAATTCGTAAAAATGTAGTAGATAGTATATTTTATGACATCACTAATCATAACATGTTTTACATTACAATAATGATGTGATTGGTAATATTTATGACAACAACGTTGTTGTTGCTGTTGTTGTTGCTGTTGTTGTTGTTGCCAGAGCGTGAGATTCTTTCAGCTTCCATTGTTTACTTTAACTGACGTCACAAGCACCATGACAACCGTCAAAATACTTTTCAACTTTTCAAGGTCCTTCCCTCCAGACACAATGTCGGCATTTTAACAACCCTTTGAAGGTCACGCTATTACCATAATAATAATAATAATGATAATGATAATGATAATAATAATAATAATAACAATAATAATAATAATAGTAATAATAATAATAATTGTAGTAGTAATAATATTAATAATAACAACAACATTAAAAATGATATTTTTATTAAATGTTATTTTATATTATTATTAAAAATAATAGTAATAATAATAAATGACAGCATCAAGAGGATTGTCGTTGACATCATCATCATCATCTTCATCATCATCATCATCATCATCATCATCATCATCATCATATTCATCATCATCTTCATCGTCATCATCATCGTCGTCGTCGTTATTGAGTCATCATAGATGACGATAATCGTGGTTATTTTTAGTATAAATGAAGAGATTAAAATTCTTAAAACATATTGAAAGGTAAGCAAACATTTGCCGGCGAAACAAACAAGTTGTGGGTTCTCGATGTTTGTATTTGACAAACAAAGGGTTCCGACAATCTGTAAACATGTTGATGGCTGTCGTGGCATGTTTGTCAACAAAAATTGAAACTAGTACCAACATGCAGTAGTTCCTCTGGCTTTTATTACAAGTTTTAATACAAGTATCGCTTTCATGTTTCACCAAATGTGGGCATTTTGGGGAAGTTATTTAGGGATGAATTAATGGATTTTTTTAGTTATTTTTGTATTCGTAATTAGAAAAAAAAAGGAATTAATTGTTTTTCTAAAAAATGTAGTTACAATAAAATAATAAGAATTCACATCTTTATTTCAGATATAAATAAAACGTAAATATACCCATTAGTCCCTTTGCATAGCGTCAGAGATGGTTTTTGTTAACCATTTATGTAGCGCTCCTTCCCAAGGGCGCTTGCGGCAGTGCAGGCTGGGTTTCGAACACGACACATTACGACTGTCGCCATTACCGCCGTATGCAGGAACGCAACTCATTCGACCAACCTGCACTTACTTTGGTAAACCTGTTTTTAAAAACTAACTAAAGAATAGGTATAATTGCGTTAATAATAAGATAAAATAATTTCTATAATTTCTTCATTTGAAAAATATTTATTAAATGATTTAGTTAATGTTTTAGTTTTTTTAATATTTTTTCATATCGCAACATATTTTTCATACTTTTCACTTTCACATCACATGTTTATTATTTCAAAATTATTTCATTTTCTATTTTTCTTTATTTCATTAAAATATCGTTAATATCGCAACTAGAATTATTTTATTTTATTTTTAAATTCCTCCCATTTAAATGAAAATATTCGAATAATTTATCAGGCTGACATTCCGAACATTGCGAAAGTTTTCAACCCAATTAGGAAGTTTCATTAGAGCCCTTCCTGACATTTTTTCGAATGTTTTTGGAAAAATTCTTCAGGAAAACCAAACAAATTATTTATAAAAATAATTTCATTTTATTCTCTTAAATATTAAAACAATTACTAATGTTGACAACAACAACAACCACAACAATGACGTCGACGATGATGCTGATGATGCTGCTGCTGATGATGATGATGATGATGATGATGATGATGATGATGATGATGATGATGATGAACATGACTCATTGAGAATAACCAATTGAACTTTTCAATGTTTAATTAACAAGTGATACAATGATTGATTGAATGATTGAATGATTGAGTGATTGAGTGATTGAATGATTGAATGATTGAATGATTGAATGATTGAGTGACTGAGTGAAAGAATGAACAAATGAATGAATCAAAGAACAATCTGACGGAGGAAGGAACGAATGAGAATGAATAAATAAAAAAAATGCCGAGTGACTGAGTGAATGAATTAAAAATGAATAAAGGAATGAGAAAAAGGAATGACTTGATTAGAGTGCAGGTGTTACAGGATTATGTGATGGATGGTCCATGTGCTGAGACCCCATGATGGGTGGGTGAATGCATGGATGGGTGGGTGGGTGCATGGATGGATGTGTGGGTGGGTGAATGGGTGGATTCACGGATGGGTACAGAGTTGGGTGAGTTCATAAATAAACCAAGTCGAAGCAGAGGATTAAAGGGCAGCATGTGATCAGGCCTTTGTATATTTTTAAAACAAATAAGACCATAAACAACGAGAACACATTTATCATCATCATCATCATCATCATCATCATCATCATCATCATCATCATCATCATCATCATCATCATCATCATCATCATAGCATCATCAAGCATCATCATCATCATCATCGCCATCATCATCATCATCATCACA